>WURS02128586.1:0-22498 GCA_011762765.2 Rhinocypha anisoptera | reverse complement strand
CGAGGCGAGAGATAATGAAAGAGAAAAGAACGGCTAAATGCACTGCATATTTTAGAAAAGAAACCCGTACGAAATTCCGTGTATTCAGTCAGCTCGGCAGAGGCAAGACGGTTGTGTCTGCATTAGGCGAGGGAGATCTCTTACGAGGGAAACTGCTTTCCAAACCGGTTTATCATTAATTTTCTGGTGAATAACAAAGTCGGTGGGAATGAATCTGACAGAAGATTGCGGGGTCTGTTAGGTTTCCGTCATCATCACTCATCAGCGGTGTTTTCAGTCATATTTCACCCCTCAGCACAAGCGTCTGAGAAGAATAACTTTGCATCTTTTGTAATGGCGTGATATTTTTTACTGGCATTCCTTCTCCAGTGCCAGGAATCAAGTGTACGCTGAAATTCCGTGTGTTGTTTCGTGATCCCTTGTAAATTCACCATAACTCGAACCATTCACCACAAGCAGTGTGAATCCGATGAACATCCTTCATATCTTCATCGTCACATTTCAGCAAATAAAACCATTTTGGTGAGGTTCCAGTTGGAAGTTTAAATCTAGTTCTAATTATATTCCCATGAATAACAATCCTATTATTTTCCTTCCCTGCTGCTCTGTTCCTCAGTATATTTCACTACCTTTTGGCTAATTAAGGTGTGGCCTTTAGTAATATTAGCGACCATCCTGTAGCTATACCATATCTTTGCCCGGAATGCCTCGTTAGGAAAACAAAATGTGATTTAGTGAAATTGAGGTCCTGTTATGTATACACTCCGTTCTGTTTTATCAACTTAATCCACACCGGTATTTAGAAATTTTTGTCTCAGAATAATGAGAGAACAAAAATTAAGAGGATCTGCGAAAAGAAGCAGAAATCCAAAGAAAATAGTTAATTTTTGGGAGAGGGAAGAAAGTGAAAACACCATGGTAACAACTTTTAAGGGAGAGAGTAATATACCGATTGCGATTTACATATTTTTTAGGTAATAAAAATGTTCCTGGAAATCCGTAGTGGAAAGAACAACATTGGAAAAAATTGGGAAGTTTAACTAATTGTACTTTTTAATCCTGTGCAACTTTCATAATTTTCCTTTTTTATATTCCAGTGATAACAGTTGAAATTGAAAAAACAACTGAAACCCTTTTCGTAAAGTTTCTTTTGAAGTGGGCCCAGACTTTGTTAGTTTTTATTGGCGTATTGGGCACCTTATTTGGCATTGATTTAGCTTGTTTCACTTATTTGAGCATTTCAGAAACCCCAGTAGGCCCAGGGGAAGTTTCAAATTTCGATATTTTCATGTTTTTCTAGGGTTATTCACTAATTTCAAGGTCTCATTATATAGGGCTTTCTACTCACGTCAATATTCCGGGGGAAGCCCCATATTCATACCTATTTGTCGGAATTAACCCACAAGACGCAATTACTCCCTGCATCACAATGAACACTAATATGCGTACTACGAATTCTAATCCGATAGAACTGCTTTGTCTGAAACTATGATATTTGCTTTATATTTAATTCATTTGGTGTTCAGTCCAAGGCGTAGAATTTAGAGGGTCACAGTCGTTACGTATTAGTTTCAGATATTATTTCATGGGTTTATCATACTCGTCTTTTCCACCATACCTGGTCCAAAACTACTTTGTTTTATAAACTAATATGTGTACCAGTAAAACTCTGGGTAGTTTTCACTCCCTAACCCTCATCACACTAGTTCATGCATGTCATCTCAGCCCGTGTTCAAATTTTTTGTTTTCTTGATATAGTGCTAAATAACTCAAAATTTAAGTTTTGTCATGTCACAATTTATTTTTTCCTCATAACCAAACGTTGGTTTGAAAGGTGATTATAAAGCTTATTTAACACTATGAGTCTCAAAATCACATGTTCCGGCCATTGGAGAAAGGTCTGGAGTAAAGCTTCTCCTTTTCAGTGTTTAACTCTTCTTTGGTTATTTTTTTGTGTTTTTCATAAAGGCTAGGTTTTGGGTAAATTATTTATAGCTCTTTTGCAGATTTGAATCCGACCTCATTCACGAAAATTGTTTATTCGGTTATTCTTCCACAGGCTACCCCTAAACGTTCGGCATTCGAAATTCCGACAAGCTGAACTCAGAATACCCTTGGCCGAGTCTTTGAAAAGAGAAATTAACAATATATTTTTGTCCCGATTTTTCTTTCATATTTAATGAGTGTTCCATGTTATGGAAAATACTCGCAGGAAAAATATTGTATGCCACATTTCAGCAATCGCCTAATGTCACGTTTCTTAAAAGTAAAAGGACAACTTCGGAATTCATCGTGCTGTCTACCTCCTCTTCATCAGTTCATCATCTTCCCCCTGTTCCAGTTGTGTATTTTTGATTTTAAATTTCTACTAAACCGCCGGCACCGTCATTTACTTGAACTTAAATTCCCGTTGTGACCTTGCATTTTCTTTGAATAGAATGATGAGAACTTCGCAGGAAATTTAATTATCTCAGTGCAGCAGTCTTGAACAGCGTCTTTAATTCCATGCTTTCGATCACCTTGCACGTCTCATGCTCCCATTTTAAGGCGCCCGCTTTTTCTCGAAGAAACCAATCACAACCATTGAGATTTTCTAGCTCTCACGAGTAGAAGGGTGACTCACCCACCCTTTAGCTTCAAGAGATGGAGTAGAGTACGTACGTACTCCACCAGTGATCAGGAGATCATCTCCGTGACGATGCTCACGTGCACACTGTTCAATACTTTCCTCCGTTCCGTGTTTCACCTCTCCATCCTTCTAAAAATTTAATTTCGTCTCCAAACATCAGAAACGGACACAGGTGGTTGTTATTTTGGATCGTTTACTTCCCTTAAAAATATCTGAGTCAGTGCACCAGGCCAACACCAGAGGAAAATCCCTTTCTATCAGTAGCAGAAGTAGTATTTTTATTTAAAGTGTTCGACGGCTATGGTCATTTCGCACCTCTTCGAATCATAGAAAAACCAATTTAGACAAACACAACTCCCATGCACTAGGCGGGAATGGAACCTGCAATCTTTGGGTTAGCCGGCGAGCGCTCTACTCCCAGGCTAACCCGGCCGACCCCTTTCTCCATTTTCCCCTTCATTAATGTTTCCCCCATTTGTTATGTTAACTGCACCCGAGCATAATGTGACATTCCCCTTCATTAAGTACGCATATCAATCTATCGAGAAGTAAATCATGGACAATAATTGTTTATATTTGGATATCATGAATCGCATTCATTTCTCGGTCATGATAGGGAATATCTTTCCTACGCTCATTAACACCTTCACTTTAATTTGTATTATTTTATGATATAATGCACGCACTTCGGTGACACAGAACAACCTTATGAAGAAGGTCTTTTCAAGACATTTTTGAGTCTTAAAATTCAGCATTCCATTTCACAGAGCTTAGAATATGAGCTTTTTACTTGCAGCCATTCGACGGCTCGCAGGCGGCATGGTTAGCGTTTTTGGAACATTGAAAGTGACAAGCAAGAAGCATTTCGCTTCCTTCAACGCTGTATTTCGGGAAGTAACGGTATTCTTATAAGGTCTGGTCGGTAGTATTAACTGTATTCGAACTGGTGTAACTATTTGGAATTGCCGCACGGTGAACAGAAAAGCGTAAACAAAGTTCTTCCACACAGGCTTCTGTCAGCACGACCCACGTTTCGTTTAAGATCGGTGATGATTGATCCAGAACCTGATGATGTCGATCTTCGTCGAAAACTAGGTCGTCCGAAGGAAAGTCTTCGCTGAATGCTCTCTAGGTCTAGTTTTACTGTCGGCGTTCCGTTAGACTCGCGTCGATTTTAACCGCTCCGCCAATCCCGTGAAAATAAATGGGAAGTTGTTCTTCGGCCCCCTATCTTTCCGACTTCACTCCTCCGCTTGTCACTCTTATCAATTTGTTTTCACATGGGTGCCCCCCCCCCCCTTTTACTAGTCTGCAAGAGGGAGGCGGAGAAAGTGGCGGTGCCTCTCGCTTCGGTTATCTGTTCGCTGGCTCGCAAGTAGGGAACTCACCTACTCCCCGGTAGGAAGATACGTGTGTATGCGAGTGGGAGTGAGAGGAAATTAACAAAGGGTAGAAGATTTGGTTTCTCGGCGGTCTTCGTCTCCCATCCCCCGCCCCTATTCTTATCCAAAAACTCCGCTCGCCCACCGAGCGGAAAGTTCTTTTTTTGTCAGTCTCGTGCGAATTCCGGGACAAGGACGTGCCTCCGAGGTGGGAGCAAAGTGTAAGCCCCGCGTTGATATCTCCACCGCCGAGCGAAGTTGGTTTTCAGCCTCCGCAATGGATAAATGTACGCGCGTCAGTTTTCTTTGCATTTGGTTTTTGTATCTCCTGTACTTCACGACAGAGAGCCCTCGCGCACGCATATACATAATTTGTTTTTTCAGGCTCTTGAATTTATAGTCTTGTACTCATTGTTATGCGGAACCTGCGATCGTTGAGGACAGCTTAGCGTATCGATAATGTGTATGTAGTGAGATTAAACGTATCCATTGAGTTGTGACATAGTAAAGATCTCTTTAAATTATTTCGCACTGAATAATTTCAATTTTAAACTCTGCCCTCTCTGCATGTAAAATGTCTTGATTTGTCAACCTCTTTTCACACCATGCGCATGTGAAAATTCTATTTTCTAATGGCTGTTTTCTTGCCAGTGTTCTTTGCTGTTCTCTTTTTTTTCAAATCGAGCCTTAGGTATTTACTCTTTCTGTATCATCATACCCTTTTTATGCTAGCACCTGCTCGTACGTTTACACTTGCTTTCTTGAGATATAAGTTTCTGGATGATATATTTCGATGTCAATTTTCAAGTATGCTAACAATTTGCAATACGGCAGGATTTTTATGTGTAATTGATAGCACTTTGTTGATAAAATAAAATTTTAATTAAAAATCTTCGGAATATAAAGATAATTTATTTACCCGTTTCATTTAGGACGCAGATTTTACTACTGAAGTAATTTTGAGTTCCTAGTTTTCCCATTAAAGTCATTTTGAATCTTTGTACATTTTCAATGATCGTTGTTTTCAATCAGAAGGTCAGTTTTATAATATCATACAGGTGAGCACACGTATAGCAAAGTAGTAGAAAGTGGGAAATTCACCCGTCGGGGTAGGGCGTGTCTTTGGTTTCCCGCCTATGGTTTCCAAGGATAATGTATTATCCAGAAAATTACACAGGTCGTGTTTAATAGGAGGGGTCCGGAGGTGTCACTGGGTTTTGAAACCGGGTTATCCATTCTATCGTTCACCCCAGTACATTATGACTTCTCGAATGTTGAATATAATGAAAAGGTAGCATACGATGAATTATGTAATAAATCCGTATCCAGAATGAAAAATTTTAAATAGCTATTGATAATATAATAGGAATCGTAATGGTGAATCTGCCCAGAGCCAAAGGATGGAGGGAAAGTTACTCGATGTAGGTGATATTTTATGAAACGGGGTCCTACATGATAATTTATTTTCTTAAATAAATCAAGGGATTTGGATATGTTCCTACGTCCTTTTTTTCAGGGAGAAGGGAGTGTTATTTGAAAACCCGAAGTCATAAGGAGGTTTTTAAGCAATAGTTAAATTGTGTCTGGTGTAATTAAGGACGACCCTGTTCGAAGTGATCGGAAAGGACCCCGAAAAGGAATATACACGCACTAGAAATGTCAGTCTTTTCACTTCACAGCCATCCTCACCTGCATGGTGACAATTCTCAGATGAGGTCGTCATAAGAGTGTGGGGCCATCATGTCCCCCGGTTCTCTTATCTGTAGATGGTGGTTGGGCGCAGGGAGAGAGCAGTATGTAATATGGGTGAAAAGCTCTCTGGTTTCACACCGGGTCAGGTTCTCCATGTTTCGCTCCAACGTTTCGATGTGCAACTCGCCCATCGTCTTCAGGGATTCAGGAATCCAAGATGATCATTTCGTCTTGGATTCCTGAATCCCTGAAAACGATGGGCAAGTTGCACATCGAAACGTTGGAGCGAAACATGGAGGACCTGACCCGGTGTGAAACCTGAGAGCTTTTCACCCAGGTTATTTGTCGGGAAAACACCAAATCATACAGTATGTAATACGCCAGAGAATTCTGGAGGAGTCTGATTCGCCATTGGTGAGGCATGAGTCCGTGAGGAAGTGCTTCTTGATAGCCCATAAAATATAGAATTAAATAGAAAGGCGTGTTGGAAATTTTAGTTTGATATGGCAAACTTTCATCTTATAAAATAGGATTTTTTGTATGTAGAGTTATTTTTAAAGAATACTTATAAATTGGGAATTTTACATTGCTATTTCATGAAATAAATTTAATAGTCATCCACATTTGACTAATTTTTTCAGCTCATATGACATCCGCTAGGAACGGATACCAATGACGTTATTTGGAAATCATATAATTATTATAATAATAAGTTTTCATCGTCCTTAACGTATTGCATTCGGTTAACTTTTCTTTATAATAACTCCTTTTGGAAGAATTAAAAAATAACAACAGTGCAATTCCACATAAATAAATAAACTTTTTCCACGACCTAGGTCTCACCACAGCGTGGAATCATCAGGTGCATATACAAATACAACAGAGTTTATACACAGTCTGGAAGGGTGGGCGGATGGGACGTAAGAGTGGGAGTGTAGGGACGAATCAGGGCAGGGGGGAGGGAGTGGGGTTAGGGAGGGCGGCCCTCAGACAGCCGCTGGTTGAGTGCCGTGCGGGGCGAGCGGGGGCGAGTTGGTTATTGTGATTGGGTACTATGGTTGTGATTTTTTAATTCAGTGCGATGGAAAAATCCCACCTAGTTACGGCTGAAACCACTTCATACTCGTTTGGACGAAAGAGACAAGCTTAGGTTTTTACTTAGTGGGACGATTCCAAAATTTATTCTTAACAAGAATTGTATTCCATTGGAGGATAATGTCTTATTTTAAGACTCGGCAGACTTCAATAAAAAAGTTTTGAGGTTCCTACCGACGTTTGTTTGTATCCGCAGTGACGTCCGTCGAGTCTGTTTATAAACCTAGAATATGGGCCAATGACTTCAGATTTGTGGAAATTCTTCCCCTCTCTTTTTCATCCTCTGCTAGCTTTGTACCCTGAGAGGCGAAATACGGAAAAACCCTTTAGCGGATATCCTTGTTGGTTGATGGGTCTCATTTGTCCACTTCCGTCTTACGCCGGAGACTGGGGTACGACGAGAGTGGATAAATGAGTCCCACCCCCTCCTCTCCCCTGTTTTCCTTTTACCGCCGTTCCCTCGAATTTTGAAGAAAGAATGGAATGGAGATATACCTACTCCATTTAAATAAAGGCTTTTATGCTACCTCTCGGGCAAATACAACCTGTGAAGCGGGTCCATTTTCATGGACCCGCGAATCTTGGGGGGTTGTTAGTCTGCCTCCAGCAAACCAATTAACGCGCGATTGTAGTTGGACTTGAGGAAAAGCATCCCGACTATCCGTTTGTCCCTCTCTCCTGCCGGGAAAGTTTTGGAGAAAGATTAAGTGGAAATGTTTTGGGAAACTGTGGTTTTGTGCTAAGGTCGTGTTCACACCCACCAGATTGGCCGGAGGTCCGATTTTTATGCTCTACCTCTGAAATTATACGAGGCATCCCTTTGTCTAATAGCTTTTATCTTATCGATTCCTTTCCATAATATTTTGAATATGTGTACCTCTTTGTCAGTGAATAAAAAGTTACATTTTTGTGTTCTGGATACAAAGATAAATTTTCCATTTGTTCCTGTAATCATTCTTAATACCACGTAATTGTTCTTCCATTATTGTTCAGTAATTTTTTTAGTTTATTAAGGGATGGGGTCAGGTCACTTCAGCCAGGATAGCTTATTGGCAATCGTTTTCACTGTCTACTTTAACTGATTTGCCTGTATGAAGGGCCTTAAATAAGTCAATCTTTACTCAGAAACGAAGGGGTTTATGATAGAAATCCTATGTGTATTAATAATAACAAATGACTATGGGAAATGTCTAATGAAAGATATACGATCCACGACGTACATATGGCATTTGCAGAAAGTGTTCATCCAAACAAGAGGCTATAGACAATAGACGAAAAAATGACAGGCGAAACAGGCCCACATTTATATTTATTTATTATTATAGATATAGTAGGACCTAAAGTAGTAAATATCGAAAGAATTTACAAGAAAAAAATACAGAAATCCTTCCCATAATACGAAGAAATCAATAAAATCTGGATGCAGAAACACGTTCACCTAATACCAATAATACTGAATTTATTCCCGAATCTTTATACAGAAGAATAAAACCCCTAAACCCGAACCGCACTATATTAACGTAACTAATAAAAACTTAAAAATATATACCTGTTCGATCACCACACATTTTCTAAGGCCTACAGTCACTCCAGTAAGTCAAATAAATTGTAATAATGATACAATTTTTTTATAATTTAATCGATAAATGAGCATTTGTGGTGCTTTTTACACGGATTAGGTGAATTTTTCCAGTCTTTGTGCGGAGAAGTTAAAAACGCAATAATAACGGTAATCAGAAATGTTGATTGTGATTTGGTGTAAGTGTGACGGAGTTCTTAATCAATTAATTGTGCCAACTACTACACATTCTGGAAAATAAGCTATAGAGCTCATGATTAATAACTCTACATGAAATCATCTCCAGTACCTAAAGCTGACAATCAGGTGCATTCAACGTGGTCAGTAGTATCCGTTGCTTTTTAGTGGTTGTGCTGCCACCATACTCTGGACAATAAAAGATCTCGAAACACATCGGTTTTATGGAATCCCAAAAGTGGTTATTCCTCCCAATTCTGTTTGGTTCCCTGGTGACTTCTTCCATGGACTGTTAGTTTGAAAAAATTTTTGCGATCCGTTTGGCGAACTCTCTCTTCCGCCTTCTTATTTTTTCAGTTAGTGCCTCCTTTCCGCTTCACAAAAAGGCCACGGTTTAATTACTTTCAGGCGGATTAAAGGTCGAAAAATCGGTGAGAGAGGTGGTGAGAGTATTGGCGACGGAGGTGACACATGCGGCGACCCCTCAGTCAGCTCGTCCTCCTTCCTCCTCGATTCGACACCGCCAAGGATCACTGGTCGCCCGAAATTCGACGGAAAGTGGTCCTGAGCCAGTGCTCATTCCTTCTCTCATCCCAACGAAAGAGGGTGGCTATTTTCTCGCGGACATAGTACCACCGGTGAGCTCCCAAGTGGGCCAAAGAGAAGTAAAAAACCGGTCGCGTCACCCGAGTCACCTCACGTCTCTTACATTCATAGCCGATTGTGTACGCTTCTCAGTTCATCCTTTGTTGACCGTCGTGCTATAAGCCAACTCCCGTGTAATATTGTGGGGTAGGGGGTTGCTTACAGCAATAAGTCTCGTACGGAGACACTTTACTTTTTCTGTCATGTGCTGAGTAGACATCAATCGAATTAATTTTGTTAATCGATCGCTTGTAAGTGCACCCGGGAACTTTAATTGCTTGGGATGGTTTAGGTGAATGGTTTACGAAGTGTTACGAACATTTAAAGTTTATTTATCTATTCGAAGTAGCTTATTTAGTATGTCTTCTTATTCCTGGTATTACGATATTATTATATCTGCACTGCAGGGCTATTACGCTGCAGGGCAGTATCGTAACCCATTTTCCAAAAGGGCAGAAATAATATATAAATCCATGTTATCTCGAAAACGAGGTTTTATTAATGCCTTATTGGATGAAGCTTTCTTCAGAGAATTATAGTCATCTAATAAGACCACCTTAAGTAATTTGAGCGATTATAAGTCGTATGATTTCCATTGTAATTATAATTGGTGATAATCACAGTAACAGATTAAAGGTAATGTCGAATGAAGTGAATAGTTTTTATTACTTCAGGGCTGCAGACGGCAACGAAAAAATGGAACTTTGTAGGGAGTTTCCTGAATGAAGAAGAAATAGAAGTGAATAATTACTGTCACGCATATCGTTCGTCATTCCCACAAGTGCTTTCTTTCCAGCATTCCCTCCTTTGCAAGGGGTTTTTCGCCGTTAGGTTCGCCAAACAGGAACGTGCCACTTGTCGAACAGAGAGGAACGTCTTCTCACAACCTTTACTGTTCCACGTCGCTCAACCTGTTTTGGGTGAAGTACTTTACAGAACGAGCGAAAAAGGAGTTTCATGGGTGGACGACTCATCTGATTATCACGCTCTATTGAGACGATAGCTCTCCTGCACTCTCGTTCCAGTGTAGCGAGTCTGTTCACGTAATATTTTTTTCTACGCGAGGATTCCTCACTTTCTCCCTCTTCCGTTCCATTTGTTCCCAACTCCCCTTTTCCCTTCTCTTCGGTTTTTGTGTATGCTGAGACGTTTTCGCATTGTACGTATCTCAAGGAGACCACGTAAATCTCTCCGTGTAGAACTTTTTTCCCCTTTCCACAGACGCGGTATATTTATCTAGGGATGTTCAATCTTGGGTGAAACTAAGGTATTTTTGCCTTCCTCTCCATTAAAAATAATAAAGGAGCAAAAGGTTTAATTTCGAATAGTTCTTAGTGGTTGGAACACCTATAAACAATGAACCCTGTGGATTATCGACTTGTTTGAAAGGACTTGTTTAAATGGATTTTAATGAGGTGGTTTTTCACCTAAGTGCTCATACCAACCCTTAGGGTCTGTGCCAAGTCCAAAGTTGCTTCCCTTGTTATCCTTAATTTGTTAAAACAAGATAGTGTCACGATCCAGGCAATCCACTTTTTTCCAATGCGAAAACAGTGAATGTTCTTTCTTTGAGCCACGTAATCTTATATAATTCTGCTTTCTTGCTTGTGACCGTCTCTTCTCTGAATTTATGGGTGCCCTCGTAGCTTGAGCTATCATTAGGGAATAATAGCTCAAGCTATTATTAGAGAATAATAGCGCAAGCTCTTTATAGGTCGAACATAATTGGTGTCGTTCGAATTTCAGTGAGGGATTTCAGCGAAACAATATTTTTTATAAAAAATTTACAATTTGACAAATCTTATCAAAATAAGGTACCTAGGTAGTTGTCTTATTTCGATTCAATCTTTTGATTTAACTTCATAATCTATCTTTCTCAGTCACGGTCTTACATGTCCCCTATATGTCTTCTACCGGCTGGACTTAGATGAATGACGCGCTCGTAATCATTACTTTTTAACTCTTCATGTAAATAATGTAATACTTCTTAAGTGATGATACAATTTCTAACCTAAAGCAACAACACCATTATCGTCATCATCATAACTAGTGATTCTGACATCACTAAACAAAATTCTGACAGTTTTCAAGTAAACAGCTTTTCCCCATTCTGTCCAATCCTATGCTGTCTTCATCTGCTCTTTTTAACTCCTTCCTATTAACATGTTTGTCATCATATTGTATCTTCTTCTTCCCCCACTTTTTCTCTCATTCTTATTATTTTTCTGCAACAAACATTCATTTTTGGTAATAAGTCCTTTCCTGCTTCATATAGGCTTCTCTTAATATTCCTTTTTTCATTTATTCTCTCCAATACTTCTCTCCTTTATTAGTTTTCCTGTTCGTGTGATCCTTTCCATTCTTAGCTATGGCCAAATCCCTCTAAATACATAACCTCTTCCTTCCTTTGTTCATCTCTTCACTCCATGCAATATTACACTCCAAATTAAACATCCCATTTTCTGTAACTGTGCCTGACCATTATTGCATGTTCATATGTTCATCCACATATTTCACTTTTCTCCCCCAAGGACAATTCCGACCACGCTTTAAATGGCATACCTCATTAGCATACACCAAACTGTCCTATCAAAAACCTATGTTTCTATTGTCCATTGGATGTTTGCCTCAATCCTCTTATCCACGGTTATTTGTCCGGTTAATGACAGCCGTCAATATCCTTGAATCTTTCGTAGTGCCTTGCATACTTTTCCTGAGGGTGAATCTTTTGTTCTTCTTCGTTTATTTTGTTTCCTTGAAACTTATTTAATTATATTAAATAAGTTTCAAGTTGACCAAATTCCACAGGAAACTATCTTCTATCAACTGCCATTCTGTGGTCGTGAACATATTGGAAAAGAATGTTATTGTCGGAATAAGCATTTCTTGTATCTCATGTTTCTATACAGAGAAGGGGAAAGCATCCCTGAAATATTTCGTCCTAATGAAAGTCAATTAAGTATTTCTTTTTTTTAATGTATATAAATGTGTGTACGTAAATATGTATGTATATATATAAATATATTTATGTATATAATCCAGGAAAACTCAGACGAGCAGCAAAAACGAGCACACGCCTACACTTATACACATACACACAGAATGAAACACTTAAAAGACACTCACATTGGGAAGAAATATTTCGGGGCTTTCTTGACCCTTCGTAGGTCTGGGAGAACTCTATGTGTATATATATTTATTTACTTATTTATTTATTATTTACGTAAGAATTCGATGTTCATAAGAAAATCCGTGGACCTATCTTTAAATGTCGCTATTATTTGTAGAGAAGCTTCCTTACTGATTAGACTCTAAGACATGTAATATATGTCCTTATAGCCGTCTTCATAATATTAATTAAAATAAGATGCTTAAACTGTCCGTGATATTTGTCCGTGATCTTAATAAATTCAGTATCCATTGACGCGTCACGCAATGACGCGACACTTGTTCAAACCGTTTTTTTTAACCAGCAAACTGTGGATTGATTTAGTCAGCGTAACCTACCGACCGAATTACATGAATGGGGGCTTCCTTTGTCGTTTTTGAGTAAAGAAAGCTAGACTTGTTTCTGTTACGTGGACTGTGATTGATGTAAACAGAAGTAATGAATACTATTCCCATCTTCACGTTTTAAACTCAATAACTGGCCATAATTCACAATTTTATTCGTTCGTCTTCGTTTTCAATTAACATTCCATGCCTGGAAAATCCAGAAATCATCCACTCTTGAAAAATGTCTAAGGATCATTCAAAATATGAAAGCAACGATAATCTGCTGTGCTGCAACTTCCTGTTATGGTCGTGTGTTTTTCGCTTCCGGCTCTTTGTAAAAAAATGTCCCGAGTCAGATTAGATTCAAATTGCATAATTGAGAAAGAGAGAGAGAGAAAGAAAGAAAAAAATGAGCACTTGCGACTTTGGGTGCTCTGTGAATCTAACCAGACTCGCTCGAGGGGAGAGGACCGGTCTGACGCTCAATTCTTTTCAAACGCCTCACTGCGTGGGGTGGGTAATTTTCAAAAACTTCGCTTCCGGTCGGAATCAAGAAATTTGGCGTGGTCAATCTCCCCGTCCACGTCTCACAAATCTTTCTCAAGTCAAAGAGTGTGAAGTTTTCCCAGGAACTTTCTCTTATCCCCACTGGCACACATGTTTTGGTATGGTTTCGAATGGCCGAAAATCAGAAAATTATCCTTCAGGTGAATCGTGGTGGGTCGACACTTATTTTATTCCCATAGAGCTCTGTCTCCTTCGTTCCTTTTAGTATGTGATTAGCAGAAGACAAACATGAGAATAAAGGGATTATAGTAATAATAATCAGGCCGTATGGGTCGCGGTAGCCCAGTGGGTACAGCGCTCGGCTATCGATCGAGGGCTTGGGTTCAAGACCTGGTGACGCCTCTGAACACCTCCACCTAAACCTGAATTGAGTGATTAAGTACTAGTTCTTTCCGGGAAACCACATGCGGTGCAGGTAAATTAACTGCTCCCCCTACCTTGATGTGTGAATTTACACAATCCGCTGGGCATAATACGATATCCAGCGGATATCGTATGCATTAGACGAGCAATTCTGACCTTTCAATTAATATTAATGACAAAGAAATGGAATTCTACACTAGTTAAAAGTGTTTAATTTCTATCTCTTTGTCATTAATATTCCAATCCCACAATATATCACTGACTGCGCAATTCGCTCACCTTTCAACCCGACCTAAGGGTTGAACACAGTGGTGTATTTTAATACTCCATTAACATTCCGGATTCAGTCATATAATTAGTTTTTATGGCGGTTAGCTGAGGATTTATTGGATTACGTTCATATCATTTAAATAATACGCATTAGAACTACCCATTAGTTTGTAATAGTTGTTTCATGTGTTACAGAAATTGTGTTATTCGGCTCATTCGGATCCATATGCGCTGGGGAGAATCAAATGCCGGTGTACTAATGATTACGGGGAAATTCCTGTGTAATATTTTTGGTGAATACTGTTATATCTTGAATATCTCAAACAACTCTTAATAATATTTAAAATACAAAATTTATCCACAGAAACCTGAAGGGGGAGAATTCACAGCAGGATGAATTTTAATGGATGAAAAATGATTAATTTAAGCCATTCTTGATTAACTCACCAATCTAAAGAAGAAAATTTTCGGAATAATTAAGGCTTAAGTTAATATAGTGTAAGATTTATTTAATTTCTAAACATAAATACAAAATGGCTGAGAGTAGGGCTCATACTGTACACACTAGGTCTTCACTTTTTCTTAGCACCATCCTCCATCAAATTAATTCTCCTATGTATGCCCACTTTAATCTAGCCTAATTCTCAGTGCAAATGTAGTTGTGAAATAAAATAATGTAGTAGTTACAAATAAGAAACGTATTGGACGAGGCACGATTTCGACTTTTTTAATCATTTTCGGGAAAGTGATTAATAAATTTCATAATGTATTGGTTCCAAAGAGTCATCCATGTTTCTTTCAAGTAAATTTAGGAATTTGCTACTATTTTTGCTGAATCATTTTCTGCTACATTTTAATTGATTTATTTTAGTCTTTATCAGCTCCTGTTTCAAAATCTGCTTGTTGTCGTAACGGTGGAATATATTTAGGGCAAATTTTCATCATTTTAGTTTATTAAGTATTCCTCGCGGGCTTATAAATCTTTGATGGATAGATTTTCGCTTGAAAAATGACTCCACGAAACCTTCAGGCATGGGTCCCCTCGTTCAGTCACACGACCCTGTGTGCTGAAGCAATGCCGCTCCTTCCCCAACCCTCTCTCTTCCCGCTCTCCCACCGTCCCCATCGCTTCGACAGGTTCAAGATTCGGCGTTTGCCCCGTGTGTTCATTCCCAGGGGCTCGGGGGAAATCGTCGTGGTGATCCGAAGCCACTCTACGTTTACATCGGCGATGAAACACCTCAAGACTCCCGAGGGTAGGAAAGTTTATTGCCGTGACTCCTGGAAATCTCGAGAGACTCCGATCAGGCATTCACGTGCGCGTCTTGAACGCGTGATTGGTTCAGCTTGCTGTTATCCGCTGTGGGTTATTTCTTCTTCGGGCGCCACCTTGAATTCCAATTCCCGGTAATGCTTGTGAATTCCATGTTGAGCGTCCGAAGAACTGAAAGCAGTTTTTATCACCTTCCTTCTCTCCTCGTTCCGAGTGAGCATTTTGTATTCAGGGGGACTGGTATTGTAAGGTTATTTGCTTGACTGATTCACCTTGCATATTTGTTGTTTGGGAAGTGCTACTGTCTTGAATTCGGCAACCTAGTAGGCAATCACATATTTACATCATTGTGCCGCATCTCTTTATTTGAAACTTAGAAAACATCATGCATTCAAAACGAAGTTATTTTTATGTAACGTTTCTGAAATATGTGGAAGTCTCAAAATTTATATGCTAACTAATGCATTAACTTCTGTTAATATTTCTGTTCCTAACGAAACCTTATAAGTATTTGCGTCTCTAAAGTACGTAATTCATGTTTCACTCTTAGTGATATATTCATATGTATAATATATAGAACAAATAGAGGTTGTCCCTTTTATACAATTCCACAGAATAACAGAAAACACGAACGGTTTCGAAGATAATCGTCACCAGATGTTGACGATTATCGTCAAAACCGATCGTGTTTTCTTTTATTCTGTGGAAATACATTAAAGCGACAACCTTTATTCGTTTAATTATGGAATTCCACCAGGTGACGACCTCCTCAGTGAATTTTATATGATATAGGTTTCCAAACTAGACGCTGCTAAAAGAAAAATCGTGAAAGGTTTCCATTTTTATTACTAAATAACAAGTATTCCTCTCTGCCATATTTCAGGAGTACAATGCTGCTGATGTCATCGTAATGACCCTGATTAGAAGTGTCGCGCTTCTGTACAGCTATCACCAGTTTCGCACACTTCACAGGATGGGTTCCAAGTACATATTAGGTGAGTACATTTTCGTCTGTTATTCCACTTTTAGCCATATCTTTCCGATGTCTAGTGAGTATTTATTAATAACCCAGCTTTATTAATGATATTTATTTTATTAATGAAGCGATATCAGGAAATATTCCTTTGTATTTATTACAGGTGTATTATTTATAGGGAATAGTCATATTTTCTTGAAGGGCTATCGCTTCGGACGCCGTGACCCGCTGTGGAACATTTGGTGGTCACATATTGCGTCAGGCACGCGCCGTGAACTAGGATGGATCTGCTCGATTAACACCATTTGACCTCATTTCAGATTTCCGTTTGGCATATTTCTCTGTTTGGGACTATCATTTGTATGAGTCTTCGTGCAATTGATGTGATTTTTTAAAACTTGGACGTCCACGTCGGACGTCTCTCGTTTGCGATCCCTACGATTGTCATTGAATTTCCCTGTTGCACAAACTCTGGATCTTCCCGAGGGTTTCGTGAGCCGAGGATGGTAACTCAAAAGGCCATCCTCTCCTTATTATTCAAATATTTCATCTTTTAAAGTAGGTGGTATGTGTGGCTTCTCGTCTTCTTTCCGCAGCGTTTACAATACTGAACTATTTAGTTCCACGCTCTTTATCAGAGTGTTTACCAATATAACGGACTTAATTAACTCTCCATCTACTTTATTACCTAGGTCAAGATATTGCCTTGATTTTCTTATTTCTTATAAACATAAATTAAAAAGCGCGTGTGACAACATGATGAATTGTCCTGAATTTCCCCTAAAGGTTTCGTGAATACTCATTAAAACTTCTCCCCTTGCCCTTTCCTGTACCCTAAAGTTATTATAATGGTAATGAATTTGTTCCTTCTGCTGCATTGTTTGTTATTTCGCGTATTTTAAACGCTCAGACCTAATTTTCGCTAAGTAGAGTTAATCCATTCTTTACCTTTTTCCTGCTTAGGGCAATACCTCCTCTGTCTTATTCTTAACTTATTAATTATAGGTATCTTAACAGAGTAAACTATGTTGCTCATGGAAATCATTCAATGAGGAAGAAAAGAGGTAGCCTGTAAATTGGACAGAAAGGAATCTTCCCGTGGGGATTCTACCCTTTTTCCTCGTTTGCTTCCTGATAGTAGTTCTTGCGTAGTGTGCTCATCTATTCGGGCCTCTGTAACTTGTCCGTACACTTGCAGTTCCACCATGATTCCTTTACCTTATTACTCTCTCGTCTTAGTTTTCTACTAGCTTTTCTCCGGTCCATACTCCCTACTTTACCGTGGAAATTTTAATAATTCATATGATTGTTCCCTGTTTTGTTTAATCACTCAGTCCTCTTCCAGCTAACCGTTATGTCACACTGTCATGCTGTCACGCTATGAACCATTTTCATGGAGGAATAGGACTTTGCCTTTTAAACATCTCAATTGCGCCGTGAACACTCGTCTTTCCTCGCGTTTGCGTTATTTTTTTGTGAATTTCCGTTTAATAAAATATTCACTTTCCTTTTATTTTTCCTCCTGATATTGAAGATCCTTGGATGTGGCTTATTTAAATTTCACATTTCATATACATTTTCATTCGCATGTTTATCATCTTTTTAAAAAGGGAAGATAAACGTTAAATGATTGATTAAATTGACTACAGACAATATAATTCCTCTGAGTGACAGTTGAGGCCGTGACTTTCTGGAATTCTATCACATTGATGGGATAGAATAAAAACTTAGAAGTTAGCAGTTCCAAAGTATATAGTTTATTCAACTACTCGTAGTTTCGCTAATACATTGGCATTAATAATAGACTCCTGACGATGCCAATGCATTAGCGAAACAGATTGAATAAACTATATACTCAAGAATTGCTAAGTTTTTGTTCTTATCTCCTCGATAAGATGATTCCTGTTTTTTTCGCAGGCAAAATTAAGGTTACTTGACTCCATAATGCGTATATTTTTCATTTTTGACTCGTTAAAACGGAAATTTGATATAATATTTCCCCAGTTGAAGTTAAGTCGTTTACTTTGACTACGTGAGGCAGCTCGATTATTTTGTGTAAATAATATTAAATACCGTTACTTGTCCTGTCCGTTTTTGTATATTTGGGTTCACGTGACGTATTGACTATTAAAAGCTATGGGAAAGAATATCGGAGTGCTTTTAGCTGAAACGTTTCTGTGAATTAGTCATAAAACAAGAAAATGTTTATTTTTTAATTTTTAAGCGATGGAGCGTAGCTGAATTATACGATTGGTACAAATCGTTCGTAGTGATGTGACAAGCTTAATTGATGCGTAATCATCTATGTTTGTGAGCATGCAGAATTCAATTTTTTTACGCTTCATAGTCTCAGCCAAATGAGATTTCATTCTATACCATTTCCTTTCTCCAGTCTCGGCTATAGATTCGTTTCTATGGGCCCTTTTTACTTTCTTTCGCGGTGGGTGAAATCGAAATTAAATATTACCCTAATGCTCATGTTGGTAGATTGGCGGGAGGTTTCACTGTTATTATCCAGGAAAGAATGGAAATGAAAAACACTCCCGACGTTTATTTTTTTTAAACCGGTTATTTTCGAATTAACATCTTTTCTTTTTGCTTCATCATTTCCGCGTCGACGTGTATGCATTGAGAAGCGTTTCGCATAATTTGTTGGTGACGTAGCTGGTGTCTCTCGCTCAATCCAGAGATGTGGGTTTGGGATCACTTATTACGTGATTGTACACGGGATTATACACTTGACAAAAATCGTGAATAGCTTTTGAAGAATTTCTGTGATCGCTGTCTAAACGTGACTAGATTACAACACTATCGGAACACGTTGAGTCTTAGTGAGTTAGTGATCACAAAATCTAAATTAGGTATATGCTTTATTGTCTTCTTATTCTGACCTAGCTCTGACATGTCGATCATGAGTTTATTTCACTCATCTTAGTGTAACAAGTGTATCGAGGCTTAATATAGTTTTATCATTTTCTTTCGAGGGCTTAAGATTTACCAGTTATTGTCAGTAATTCAAAAACAGCCAATACTAACCTTTAAACTGAATTATAAAAAAACAAAGTGATAGAAAACAAAAGAATTAATGGAATTTCATCACAAAACAAAATAGGTTTAAAAAATAAAAATAAATCCACCATTGCATTATAGTACCATGTGAACAATACTCAGTGTAATGTCTGGCCTATTGCTTTATTGTTGTGATGTTGTGTACTGACCTGTTGTTTTATTGTTGTGGATGTGGTGTAGAATTTTGGATGGTTGATTGTTGGAAGGTTTGTTTGGTATTTGTGTACGGGGAAGAGCGGGAATTGTTGAGTAAGAGCAGGGATTGTTGAGTGCGAAGTGGGGGGATTATGAAGTGAGAAATGATAGAAAAGACGTAACTTGCGAAGTGTCCGGGGTTTTTTGGTGAACTCCCAGAGAGAAAAGTGGACAATGAACTTTGTCGTTACAACAGGGACCATTTGAGTATTTACAGTTAAACAAATATATCAGACAGACTTGTTTTCCGACAAATTTCTGTTTAAATAAAGGGTGGGGAAACATGAGTTTGATTTGTAGAAGGAATGATTGAATTATGTTATTATTATTAATAGAATTATTTTATGATTCATTAAATATTATTTAAGCGAGATGGGAAGGGCAGGAACCACACAGTATTCAACCCGAAGGTTGGTATGTTAAGTGAGGGTAGAGTTCACCTAGTACGTACTAATTATAAACCCAAGGTACTTGGAAATTCACACATCAGGGTAGAGGGGCCAATTCCTTTCCCTATGCCGCCTGTGTTTTCCCACTAAGATGTAGTATCCGAAAAATCACTCAGCTGGGTTTAGCTGGAGGTGTCCGGAGTAGTCACCGGGTCTCGAACCCGGGTCCCCCGGTCAGCAGCCAAGCACACTACCCACTGGGCTACCACGACATCGGGAAGGTCACAGAAAACAAAAAACTGAGTGCTACATTTTTCTTTTAAGTGTTTTGCACCATTGAAGTCACGTAGGGCGAGGAGTGGTTTGTCCATTGAAGAATTTTTCCCTACCTCAAAATTATTGTCAGTGAACTGGAGAGAGCTGATTGGCGATGTGTGGTCTTGTCCTTATGACTCTTGGACAGTGCGGGTGTCGAATGGGAAGTGCAAGGGAATGAAATGAGAACTTAAAAAGCTTAGACAAGTTATTATTATTCATGCATAATCTTGTTTTTATTTCTTTGCGAACGCGGATACGGCGTGTTTAAATCAACAAATTACGACCGAACAGGACGATAAATTATGATTCTGTTCGTTGGTCGCCATTTCCATATGTGCTGATTTATCCGATTAAAATTTGAATTTCTTTTCCTGAACTTCATACCGATAACACTTATCTTCCCTGAAGAGTCTTAAGTTAAATGAAGTAAATACCTACCATTGTTACACGTTCTTCAAAAAGTCGATTCTAGTCAATTTTATGATTTTAAAATAAAATTTAGGATAGGTTTGGTTAAGTGCTCCTTGCTAACCTACCACATTAACATAATTTGTGTATCTCCCCATCTGAAAAAAATAATAAAGACCTCATTTAAAAATATTTTACGTTGGGTACACATAAGCGTTAGAGGCGGAGACATTCTTTGTGCAAAATTGGTAGGGTGGCATGGCATATTCCTACCGGCTCCAGTCTCACCATGCGGTTCCACTATTTTTTTTAACTGTAGCAAGTTGTATTTTACTAGAGAGTGATACGTTAGCAGTTCAATTGTTCCAAGGCTTCGTACCTGGAATCAGATCATCTACGCACAGCCTTGTGTCTGTGTCTTCAGCTCCTCAGGTTATTCCAGGAATTCGCCACCAACCATAATCTTTAAACCTAAGGTTGGTTTTGATTTACCAGCAATATGACTAAGAAGTTTATTCTCTATAGAATTCTATTAATATTTTCAAGTGTTTTTTCTGAGCCCAGGTGCATGCTGGTGGTCAAAGGTTTTTGAGATGTCGGTTTTAAATCGGGCTTGATAAAAATGAGCTGGAAGTGATGTAATAAGCATATATACTTTTCCGAACCTTCATTTGCTTTTCACACACTGTTTACTCTTCCTTGCAAGGAAGACATAACACTTGGGGAAATCTGTTGGGATTGGGTCTATAAATATATATTAAGTGAAGGTCTTACAGCATGTGTTCTTTATATATTTCGTACCTCTGTCTCTAGAGATCAGGGGAGGTGCATTTTTGACGTTTTTCCTGCCACGACGTAAGCATTTCGATTCGAATTGTATGGCATGCTTTCACCGCTGGAAAGACCCACTCACTTTCACGTGCTTCCATTGTGTGTTGCAGTATTCATGATCTTTTCTCTCGCATCTCGTGAATTTCATGTAAGGAATTCCTTCGCCAAACCAAGGCCGTCCCTATTCACTTAGCTTGTGAATGTTGGAGTAGGAATGTAGTCATTCTTCTTGATTCTCATATTATTTTATCCGGCAGTTGTTTGTAGATGTTTGAGAAGAAGCCACATATTCAGTTAACTTGAGTAGTAATTTCAATTGAAAATTATGACTTATGCCTCGCACAATTTCCAAAGACACTCGAGCGTCAATATACCCATGAGTGATTTTTGACTTAAAAGGATGCTCATGAGTTCCCCAAGCTGGAACACGATTTTTATCAATAATTATTCGATCTTGGTACACTTATAAAATTATTTAAGTGCATCCTTCATCTTCTTTTTCTTCAGTCTTCACATTACCACTTTCTCAGTATGGATTGGGTGAAAAATCATGTTTAATCAAGGTGGTTGGTAATGTTAATGAAGCCGGAGTATGTGTAAAATGGAGCCAATAAATTTCGTCATTACTTAAATTGCAGTGGGTCATTCATAAAGATATAATCCTAAACGGTAAAAGGATAAAGCATTCAAAACATTGTACCTGTTCGTCAAAGTCACCGAATTCCAAATATTTTATGGCTAGCTTATGAAAGATCACTGAGGCTGACATAGGTGTGATTCGTACAGTGTAGTGGTAGGGTAACGAATGAAAATTTCTAATGGGTATTAACTTTTCAACACTTATAATTTTTTTCTCCAGTGAAAACTTTTTGCGCCCCGACTTTCGCGACGTGATTTATTCCACGCCCGCTTCTTTAGGGCACGACCCTTAGCCTACACAGTGTTTGGTCATTTCTAAGCCCGGGACGCTACTTCTCTGCAACGGCACTCACTCCTCTATAATCAGTTCGACCGCTCTCGCATTAGGCCGAGATGAGAATCCCGGATGTTAGGTAAAACACCGCTGTCCACTATTGGCCAAAAGCAAAAGATTGCTGGAGCTAGAGGCGGTTTTTTCTTTAGCATTTAATAATAAAGACTTGGAT
>WURS02128371.1:0-22503 GCA_011762765.2 Rhinocypha anisoptera | reverse complement strand
GATGCAAGACATGTAAGCCTTTCCAGATTTAAAAAGGTGTTATTCTCTTGGCTCTTATCAAAATCCTTCTATTCTACTACTGAATTCCTTGAAGGTGCCAATCCTGTGATTAATTTTTAACCTGTGCCATTTTTCCTTTTTCTTGTATATGACGAAGACTATTGCAATGTATTTTGCTTAATGTCAAATAAAAATTATTATTATTATTTTATCACACCATATCTCTACTGTATTTGAGTATGCATTTCGATACTGGCTCATTGGAGCAATGTTAGTCTCCTTAGTTTTTTCCTTTTATAATATGCAAGAGTTTTTTGGAAAGTAATGTCTGATTTCTTATAAAAAAATAAATCATGACAGGCTTTTTAAAAAAATTTAATTCCTTACATCTTTCACCATATTTTGATGTAGTTTCCAGTTTTGTTTAAACATTTATCATGTTCTACAACCTTTTGTACGTATACCAAAGTCATAGAAGTCTGCCACCTGTGAGGATAACCAGTGTTTTAACTGCTTCTTTCACCTTGTCATCATAAGAATGGCTTCTTCTCTTGATTTTTTGGGCCACTATTATAAGCATGGTGATCAGCTTTTAGAGAACAATGTCATCGGGCATTAGACATGGGTTTCCCACATGACGTTAGTCAATGGAATGGAGTCATGCAACATCACCAGTCAAATTCAAGACCAAGCAGACAATCTTAACATGCAAAGTTATGGCAACCATGTTTTGGGGTAGACATGGAGTCTTGTTAGCACGAGTTTCTACAGCATGGGACAACAAAAAAATGCAGTCGCTTACTGCGATACCGAGATGATGAAGTGAAAGAAGCAGTTAAACACTGGTTATCCTCACAGGTGGTAGACTTCTATGACTTCGGCATACAAAAGCTATGACAAATGCTTAAAAAAAAATGAAAACTATGTAGCAAAATGGAGAAAGATGTAAGGAAATACATAGAAGTTTTTTGAAAAATTAGTAATGATTTATTTTTTATAAGAAATTGGATCTTACTTTCCGAATAACTCTTGTATGTTCTCTTTTTACATATCACAATATTTGCCCATGCTCGCTAGTGAATATATATAAAACTACATGCATATGAGCTTGAATACACAAGCATATTTCTAATGTACAGAATAGTCAATACTACAAACTGGACAATTTTATGAGCCATGCTTTTAAAATAATTCATAAATGTTTACACGAAAGACATAGTAAAAATCATGATTTGACATGCTTTTTATCATGATAGTAAATTGTCCTAATATATCCTAATAGTAAATTGTCTGTGCTTAGTCATATGATGAAAGAGCAAGGTCTTGAGTTCTCAATAATGAGGAATTTTTAATTTTCCAGATTCCTCATGAAGAGGAAATTATCATTCGTCATGCTAGGGAAAGTTGGTATTGTACTTTATTGACAAGTCTATTAATTCATGAGTGAGTTAAATGCATTTTTAGTGTGCAGACTGGTTTCAAAGAATGCTTTAGCTTTTCTGAGTGCATGTACAATTCCATGTCAATCAAAAATAAGTGTTCAAGCAACCCAGACCACAAACTTAGGTTCATCCTCCATACAAAATATTACATACTCTTCCATTGTAATCAGGTTGGGCAGTCTGAAAGACAGACTCAACAGCAAAAGTGCCACTCCCCTGAAGTAATATTGTTGTATATATTTCTAAGGAAACTCCTATAAGGAATATAATTTATTTTTTGCAATTATTCCATTTGAAACATATATCTTCTCTGTCACAAAACTATATTATTGCAGATGCAAAATTAAGTTCCAGTCTCTAATATACTCCTTAATTAACAGCTTTAGCATTTGCAGGATTCTTATACTTAATATTAAAATTCAATGTCCATCTAGTGACCTCAAACTAGTTTGCTTAAACACAATTGGGGAGAAGCTGTGGAAAACATAGGTGAGTGCCTGTTCAGGCATTTTGAGTTGGAGGGACGTAGAGGAGGTCATAAGAGAGTCAAGGTGCTAACCTTATAACATTTGTCAAATGTTACATTATGTGAAGAGGTGTGGGTGGTGACAGGGAGAGAGCCAGACAGAGGGAAAGTATCATTGCAGGAATAACAGTGGCCATTCAATTGGATATTTATAGGAGATTTAGAGAGCCCAATATAGAAAGCAGAACAGCATTGAATACATCCTCCTTTGACAACTTTGTTCCATACCAAAAAGTCTTCTTCCATTACAGCAATCCACCAGCTCAATACTCTGCAGTTGTGGCCTCAAAAGTGATGGATTTGTGATACTGACTCACTCCACCCCCCCTCCCCCTCTTCCCCTACTCACCAGATTTAGCTCCCTCTGAATAGTATCTTTCCCCTGAAGAATGGCTGGTGGGAAAGAGTATTCATTCATATGAAGAATTGATCATGGAAACAAATGCCTATTTCTCTGAGTGGGGCCAAACCTATTATTTGGAAGGGATCAACAAATTGGAGCAGTATTAGGCAAAGTAGATAAACCTATAAAAGAAACTTCTGAGAAATGAAAAGGATCATCCTGAACATTTAAGTTTTAATTTTTACACCAACTTTTCAAACTTCCTTCATAATAAATTGCAGCTGATTGCACTGTGATGGTTACTATTACCATTTTCAAGCTTAAAAAGTAATAGTTGGTGATTATGTCAAGTCTTAGTTAAATCTACATAGCAAACATCCAGTTGTGTAAGGTTCAAATGCTGTGGTCCTGTACGACAGATGCGTTTGACAGAACCCAAAAACCACGATATAGGGAAGCAACCTGTAGCAAAGCATCTATTGAGAAGAATTGATACAAGCAGTGATAAAGAAGTAGCATTTCTTATAAACCCAGATGATCTGATCAAGGGTGGACAATTGACCATAAGGGGGATTAGGAGGTAAGGTATGGTATCTGATAAAGAAGAGACTAAGGAAAGAAGTTGGGAGCTTACAAAATTACAATATATGTTGGAGACATCAATGGGCTGGTTCTATGTGAATGTGGCTAAAAGTATTTATTTGGGAAATTGTACCACATTGGTCCAGCTGCCAGTTTGATGCAGAAAGAAATTTTCTTAGGCATTGAATTGAATTGCAGTTAGAATTAATCATGGACCAGAAATGTTTTGGATTTTCAACACATTCTCAGGACATTGATGCTATGTAAATTTAGTTTCAAGGGAATTCACATGGTGCCCAATGTCGTTAAATTTTTTTAATGTACGTATGTTTGAAAAAAATGTTGATGCACCAGTCATTGTTTGCTTTACAAAACTAACACTTACTCTTTAACCAGAGGGGAAAGCTTCTTGAGCAGGACTAATGATGTGGACTATATAGTCCTGCAGACACCCAGTCATTAAAAAATTGGCTGAGGGTAATGTCCAGTGAAATCTCTTCACCCTTTTAGTACCAGCCTCCATTACCTGATCTATGTAAACAATTCCAGGGCTTTTTTGATGTATTTATATGTTTGCACATATAAATATATATAAAACCTAATATCAAATTGTTGAAGTACTTTTGTTATTAACACTCCAAATAATAAAGGGGTATGAGAATAATTTTTCTTTCCTATGCAATTTAGAACAAAGTTGCAGACAGTTCATAAAGAGTAGATTATTGGCACAAAAAGTGTTAAAATGGGACATTACTGAGGATGTCATTGACATGCACCAAGGTGGATTTCATCCAGATGGAGAGAGGGGGAGTGATCGTACTGGTCGACCACCCACAGGATTTCAATGGACGACCACCCACAGGGTCACAGAAATGTCAAGGAATGCTAGGATAGAGCAGAAATGTTCATTACAGTGAGATTCTATCACCTACAACAAAGATAAAACCAGAAGGGAGAAACCTCTAGTTTTGAGCATAATAAATTGTCTGAGACCCAAACTGTCTTATGAAATGTTCAACAGACTATTCATCTAGGTTATTGTTACATTAGATCTGTATTGGAGAGGATGTCTATGTTTAAGTTAAAGATTCCAATAAAAGAAATTAATTAATACCATAAGCTTATAGTGCTACTCATT
This sequence comes from Rhinocypha anisoptera, assembly GCA_011762765.2. NCBI lineage: Eukaryota > Metazoa > Arthropoda > Insecta > Odonata > Chlorocyphidae > Rhinocypha > Rhinocypha anisoptera. Next base: position 18,472 of record WURS02128371.1, on the reverse strand, counting down.
CAAAAGACTTTAAGCACAAATATATCACCAGATGGAGAACAATAGGAAGTAACAACAAGAACCATTCTACTGACTGATACAATGGAATTATAAGGTGGACTTAGCATGACCCAAATTACTTCAGGGTAAATTTCCAAGTAACAGCAAAGTTTTGCAGGGAAATGAGAAATGACAGCCAAAAGTAAACCATCACCATGTTTACCCAAAATTGGTGAGATTTTGAAAGTGACAGCTTGGTATCAGAAATGTTGCTATTTAGCCAAGTTTCTGTGAATGACACAACATCGTAGCTTTGCAGTTCATAATGCAAACAAGTTGGTAGTAGGCACTTAAGTACAACTCAGGGCCAAGATTCTGTTCAATATCACCTAATAATAGTAACAGAAACAGGAAGCAGATGAGATACCAAGGCAACCACTGCTGGTGGCTCACACCAATGGTATGGAGCTGTCACTGCTTGTAGCGTGGGACCTTGGAATCACTGGGTACTAGATGAGGGGATATCTGGATAACAAAGGCTGAATGGGGACAAACAACATGAGTTATAAATGGAAAATTGATATCTACTATTACTGCATGTTGTTTGCAGAATTTTGATTGAACAACAGGAACACTTCAGAGGTGAAAACTAAACACTTGAATGGAGAAAATCACTAAAAAAGTGAAAGTATCAAAGTAACATTTTAAAACTGAGGAGTGAAAGAAAGTGCCTTATAGTAGTGCATATTTTTCAGGAAAGAGCTTTATAAAATAGAAGAAAAGGAAGGCCATTTAAGCTCAAACAGCTAGATGGTGTTACTAAAGACTTATAAATAATGTATGTTGAAGAAAAAAAGAGCCACTGTTAAGAGGATAATTTCAGATTCAGGATGTAAGTTTTGTTTTTGATAACACTTCTCATGCAAAATGAAATTAAAATTAAATAACCGTTAAAAGTTTGTTGATACTTAACAAATTTTATGATTTCAGGGTGTTGTTTCAAGTTTGTCAACACTAATATATATGGTCCCTCAGAAGGAGGAAAGACACAAGCAAAATTGATGATGAGAATGGCATTAAAGAAAGAAAATATTATCAATGTTACTCTCAATACATGTTTCTTAATGTTGGCAGAAAATCACATTTCCAAAGATAACTTCATGATAAATATTATACAATCCAAGCATGAAAACTAAAGACCACCAACTTGAAGTTTTAGAATAAATTTATATTTATTTCTTTTGGTTAAGAAATAACATAGAAATCGTCAATGGAAATGAAGCCAGTAGAATAATATACACGGATATTCACGAGAAATTGAATGGTATAACTGATCCTGTTTCAAAAATAAATATTAACCTGGGATGCCATACAAACCCTAATTGTGGAATTCATAGTTTTACACTTGGTCTGCAAATATACACAAGGCTTTGAGGATAAACTCTATACTGCATATGAACCGTTTCCTAACCCTAAATTTCACCCACCATGCGTTTTCTATCAAAAACTCATCTGAAGGGGATATTTAGACTTAACTCTGATAAGAAAATTACCTGCGATTTTTAAAACCTCTTCACGGATTTCTTTCACTATTGCAATGAAGTCTAAATCTCTCGAACCAAAATCTCGTAGCATTGCCTTTTTCACGTCATAGCTTACTCCCAGAGGTCCGGGAGTGAAGAGTTTTTTCTCTGTTTTAAATAATTCCATATGATTAGACCCAGAATCTAATTTAATAAGATATTTTCAGTTATTTTCTCTCACCCTGATGATTTTCCATGGGACCAAGTCTGTTACTATAATAGATGAATGTGGTCACAGCGGTGAAAGGCCACGAAGATTATAAATCGCAAGTTTTATCAGAATTTTAAAACTTTTTTTTGTCGCTGTTGCGCAACGTTATTTCACATATTAGGACAAATCTCAACATGACCATCGAAATTTTAGTGTAAAGGGATCCAAGTGCATAGAGATCTCATTTCATTTTGGGATGCCACCGAAGATTTTAATATCAATCATAAGGAATAGCCAGATGAATTGCTTTCCAAAATTATTGCTCAATTTCTCATTTTGAAAATTGAACTCTAATCGTATCATTAAACTTTCATGGTCGAGTATTGTTTGAATCTGTCGACCCATCGTCATATCGATAGTTGTCGATTACCTCGACAAAAAGTGAAATACGAATATCCAAGGCAGTAAATTTTGGCATATCATTATTGCTAAGGTGTTCTCGAAAAGTCCACAACTTTTAGTAAAGTATGAGCTCTATAGGAACTGGAGTAAGTTACTTGACTGTAATTAAAGTAGCATATGATCTATTTTAAAAGCACAAGATTTCAAACAAAATTATTTCGTATTCTCCGACGTTTTCGAGTCGCTTGGCCACTCTGAAGTGATTTAATGTTTTTGTAAATAAGCCTAGTATAGGATCAAGGTTTACTGTGTTGTTCACTTTTTAGTAACTGCAAGTATCTTTACGTATATTAACATCATGTTCCCATACTAACTACTGTCAGGTTGCATTGAAAGTTGTGATCCGACAAATCGGCATTGCCGTCATTTCATTGTGTACATTAGTATTTTAAGTTAAGAGAAGCCACTAAATGGAACTTGGCAAAATATTACCACGTACGTTACAAATATTACTCTTATTCTTTTTAGTATGACCTTTCGGCTTCTCAGTTTTCACCAGATGGACGGGTTTTTCAAGTGGAATACGCACAAAAGGCAGTAGAAAATAGTGGGTAAGTACAATATTCTTTCATATCTGTATTTACTGGAATTTTATAACTCAGTAGTACACACATGGATAGTGAGACCATGTTTTTCCCATATTATTTTCAAATTTCACAAATTCTCTTTCGAAAGTTTTATGAATTAATGTTGGACTTTGGTTCTAAATTTTATATAATATTTTGAGCGAACATCACATACATTGTCGGTGAAGAATAAAACAGACACCAATCGGACATATCCATTGATGGAATTGTTACTAAAATTATTTATATGGCTAATTAAGTATGCCTGCCTCATCACTTTATTTTTTCCTTTCATTTTGCTGGATATGTAAACTTAAGGTTATTAAATAAGTAAAAATAATGAGTCACTTAGAACAGTGCCTCCTAAATGTGTGATTTTGGGATATTATGAAATGATAACACACAGTTCTTCCACATTAGTATCTTTATTTGCACACAACATCAATCAGGTGACTATTTGAAACTGGGGCCCAGGCACATTAAAGATATCGCATGGCGAAGATATAAAAAAGTAGGTGAAGCATTACTTGAAGTTTTTACATTTTTTTCGAATGAGTTTTCCATTACATTGATGTAAAACATTTCCTGATAAATCAGTGGCGATTCTTGTATCTCAATAATGCTTAAATAATATCTTATGTGTGGGCTAGTTTTATTATTCAATTTCATATCATTGTGATACAAAAATGTGGCATGTACCATAAGTGAAGGTCAACGGATAACCAATTAATCAGTTTTTAGGGACACAATACTAAGGACATGATTCTTTTTTTTACTATTCTAAAACTTTTTGAGAGAGTTACCTGATACAAAAGTCATTAAGAAATGTAAAAGATTGAGTTTAATTAATTTAGCAATGGGAGCTACAGTACATATCAATACTGATTACATTCCTCAGCTTTCTTGAATTTCCATGTAAAAATTATTGCTTTGATGATTTCCTGTCAAAATGAAAGTAACCTTAGAGTTGAATTGTGTGTGCAAGTTGGGTACACTGGTTACACCGGAAATATGTTTGGGGTGTGCACATAAAAATTGGTAAAAATTAAAAGTGACATTAGATCCCATGTTATCTTTCTCCAAGGGATGGGTGAATCATATAGCTACCAGGATTCACCATTCTTATGCTTTTGTATATCTTTTCTCATTTGAAAGATCAGACACACTTTAAATATTCATGTAGTTTTGTTTATTTACTAGAGTGACTTTTATTCCCTTTTCATATTTGATATTCTATTATGGGGTGCCTCTCCTCATACTGATGTTATCTTCAAAGCACAAAAAGGTCTTACATCACTTACATAGAAATACTCCAATGTACCTTTTAAGAAATCACATATTCTGACAATTCCATGTGTATAAATTTGTTTATGAATTTTCTGTAGGGTTGGGAATTTAGGAAAGGTTGGGATTGGAAGGGAAGGAAGGAGAGGAAGCTGGGAGGGGAGGCTCACTATAATATCTCATTGATGATACCAGGGAGATGTTTAGAAATCATTAAGAAAAATGCCTGCTCTAGGGTTTTTAGGTGGAATGGGGGAGCAGAGTCCATTATATTGGCAAGAATGGAGAATTGAAAACAAAGATCAAATGGAGCTTGGTTAGTGAAGGCATGAGATGGAACGTGTAATGAGGCAGACAAAGAAGTGGGATGCCATGAAGAGCAGTGATTATTGATTCTAATGTTAAGGGATGTGGTACATTGGTTGGCATAGTTTGGTTAGCAGTCATTACACTGAAGGTGATGTATGACTTTTTTAAGATAAATGTGGAGGAAGAGAGAGGGAGTGTAGAAGTTAAGTTGGAGGGAGTTTGAGAAAAACTGTACATTTTGCATCTCAAGCGGTTACTGGGAGTGGAAGTTTGTTCAATAGGGGAAGATTTAAGAAGATGTCAAGTTGTTTTAAAAATTTGTGAGAGATTGGCTGAGCATTTATAGAAGATTGTATGGCATAATGGGAATAGAGCAGAAGTTAGAGAATTATCAGAGAGGATAGGAAAAATATATTGAGGATATTATTGATGGATTGAGCAACTGGGAAGTAGGTGGTACATCGGGAGAGTTATGCTTTGGATGTAGTAGGCAGAGGTTTATGGGAGTAGGATATTTTGAGAATTTTACCATTTAGGAGGGTGTTTGGCTTAGCACATTGGAGGAGAGAGGTGTGAAGGTCGGAAAGGAATGTTTGTAGGAATTTGGGGTTGCTACAGATGGTGGCTGTAGATGGATAGCAAGTAGAGAATGGAGAATTTTGTGTGGGGAGGGTGACGACTATGGCGATATAGGTATTGCTGTTTATTGGTAGGTTTATGTGTAAGGAAGTATGGAGTTTATTGTTGTTATGTTTTTTTAAGGCACAAACATTTTGGGATTTTGTTATTGGGGAGGGAGATATTGACATCCAGGAAAGTGATGGTAGAGGTTGGGAAGGAATGGAGGAGGGGATATTAAGGAAAGGAATGAAATGGTTTAATCGTGGGGGCAAAGAAGGAAAATGGTATTGATAAACCTACATACAGTAGAGGTTTGAGGGATTGATTGGGAAGAGAACCAGATCCTGGATTTCATTTCGGATCCTTTTTTTAATTTCAGATCTGAATTTAATTTTTTTTCCGATCTTAAGTTTTATGTTACATTTTCAGAATAAACAAAACTTACAACTTCAAAAAGTAATGAAAATAATAGAAGAGACCAGGTTGCAACTTGATGTAAATGTATTAGTTCTTGTTCACACTTTCTTGTACATTAATGCTTGCTTTGGATGCAGATGCTTGAATAGAGGAAAAGTAGACTTGGCATTGCCACGAGATATTTTAACGTCACAGTACATGCAAAATGCATATCTGTTTTTGGGGGTCCAGTAAAATGTTCTCACACTTCAGAAGACATTTCTATAAGCTAATATTAGGTAAAACTGAAATTTACTATCACTCAATCTTCTGTTGACCAAAGCCAGAAACATTGATCAGTAAATAATGCCTAACCATAGCTGGCCAATTTACTGCTGTGTCACTTATATTTCAAATATTTATTATAAATTAATTTGTTGAATCTTATTAATAATAATTTTTACCGTAAAAAGTGTGAGTTTTATACTTAGTACCTCCATGAGGTGCTTCAATCTCTAAGCTGCCAAAATTTTTAAATCTCAGTTCCAGATCTGATTTTACACTGCCTTTGTATCAGATTTCAGTAGCGAATGAAATGAAAGATCTTCAGATCTAGCATCCGATCCGACCATACCTACCCATAATATACAGTAAAATTAAAGTTTTGCTCATATTATATGATATATAAAAAGTCTATGAACAATTTATTGAATGACCCTCTAATTCCATGATAATGCTATGGTAAAGAAAGACAAAAAAAATTTTTTAAGTCCACATGTTTTATTTAAATGTCTGGTTTTATCAAAGTCAACATCTTCAGGTGGAGATTTATTTCTGAAACCGGTCATTTAAATATAATATTGAGGAGGTTTCAAACAGTTTTTTGTTGTCGTTCTTCATCTGGCGTTCCATAAAGTTGAGGCTAACACCATAGAATACATGCAATGGCAATTTTGGCAAAGTAATTGTTATTTCCATTGCCTTATCTCATTGTTCATAATCTTCATTTCCAGGACTGTTATTGGCTTACGTGGGAAGGATGGAGTTGTGTTTGCAGTGGAGAAGTTGGTCACTTCCAAACTCTATGAGGCTGGTGCCAACAGAAGGCTATTTAACATTGATAAGCACGTCGGCATGGTGATTATTTTTATTTTATCCACGTTGATAGAGGTCAATATTGAAACAGATTAAATTGTCTCTGAATACAAACTGATGGCACTCATGAACATTTTGAATGCAGTTACTGAGTGAGTGAGGAAACAAGGGAGGGAGGCAGGCAAGGAGGAGATGATCAGTTCACAACAGATTTTTTCTAGGGATAGAAAGAGCCATGCTCTCCCTCAGCCAGGTGACTTGTCTTACTTGCCCTTTGGAACTACTGAATTTCAATGTGAAAATATTGTGAAGCCTGGAAAGATTGAACATTAATATTTTGGCATTAAATATACTCTTCTAGATGGCGCGACCTGATGATGGCGCGACGCGTCGAAACCTAGGTCGGCATTAAAGTTTTTATGTGGAACTACAAAGTCTTGTTTTCTTGAAGTCTCTTCTAGATGTTGTTTCTAATAAATGATTGATTAATAACTTAGAGAACACTTTTCTTTGTCATAAGGTCATCAGTGATCAGATCAATGAACTTTGAATGCTACTGCAGAATTTTTGTCCATTGGTAATAGTGAAAGAAAGTTGTGAATAGTAAAATAAAAATGTAACACTTTTCAACAAAATAAATACTTCAATACCTTTTGTACTTTACTTAGATACTTTACTACTTTAATATTATTACTGTGTCCAATGCCTGGGTCTCATACCTGATGATGACTCAGTCAGTTGAAATGTGCATTGTGTTAAAGTATTTATTTTGTGGAAAAGTGCTACTTTTTTATTTTATTATGAGTTCCTTCCACCATATCAAGTGTGAAACTGTAATCTTAAAGCTGTGAATGAATTAGTATGCCTTGTGGTGTAAAATGAAGTCATTGCAATTGCTATTTTAGTTGATTAGGGAACCTACACATTACTTAATACTTTTAAACATTTAATTGATTTTTAAATATTTTAATGTGCCATGTGTATTTTTAGAATTTGACAAATCAGGTGCTTTCGTGTGTGAGATGATTGAAATTGAAATCATAAAATTAGGTTCATGCTTAAACCATAAAGGACTAAATAAAAACCAAAAAAATTATAGTGTCACTTCACAATATTATGAGTTCATAGTTGAAGCGTGAGTAACCCCTTCCTATGGAATTTGGTCTTTTATCTGCATTGCTTTTTCTCTCATTTCATATCATAATAAATATTGATTATTTCAGGCTGTGTCAGGACTGCTTGCTGATGCCAGACAAATTGTTGAAACAGCTCGCATAGAAGCCTCTAATTATAGGTCACAGTATGGAAGTAACATTCCGTTGAAGGTAATTTTTTTCTAAAGATAATTTAATGTGCTTGTTTTATGCATATTTTCTCTGAAAATCTTGTATGGGTATGTATACACAAAAATCATTTTTACTCTTGAATCTAACTGTGCTCATTTTCATCTTATCATTACAGTATTTAAATGAAAGAGTGTCAATGTACATGCATGCCTATACCTTGTACAGTGCCATTCGTCCATTTGGCTGCAGTGTCATTTTAGGGTCTTATGAAGATGATGGGCCTGCTATGTTCATGATCGACCCCTCAGGAGTGTCCTATGTAAGTATTTAGCATATCACCAAATATCTTTTCAATGTCAAGTTGAAATGGTTTTTTTTAGTACTATAGTTTTTACACTTTCCAGGGTTATGTTGGTTGTGCTGTGGGCAAGGCCAAACAGGCTGCTAAGACAGAAATTGAGAAGCTGAAGCTCCATGATATGAGCTGTCGAGATCTTGTTAAGGAAGCAGCAAGGATGTATGTTTGACCTATTCCTAACCTATTCTATTAACCTTATACATATTTCACATTTTTATATTATTTAATTCTAGTTATACCATTAGTTACAATACGACAATCTTGGGAAAGATTTAACAGATATTGCTTACCAGCTACTTCCCTCCTCCATTGCTGGTATCCTGAACCTTTATGCTGCAAGTTATGTGGAACTAGCATGATACATAGTATGTGGTTGATAGACTTGTTTAAATGAAATGCCTGGGAAATCCAAGTTGCGATTTCTATGGGCTCCCTGGCATTCAAATATGTTCCAGTTTTATTTTTGTGGGATACAAATAATTGGTACTCATTATCCAGGAACCATAATGATGTAACACTGAATATCTTACATATTAATTGATATTATCATGAATAGTTAGTAATTTAATCACTATATCATTAAAATACAACTTGATGAAAATTCACCTTCAAGAGTCACTGTCTACTTGAGCACAGGTGACTGGAAGAGTGCTGGTTTGAATTGTGCATATCCCTATTGGTCCACCAAACAAATATGTACATACTCTATTATCAGAATAAAAATTATGGCTATTTGGATTTAAACTTCAGTTACAAGAAAACGGCCCCAATCAATCTCAGATGATTGATGTAAAATTTTAGCTTGTTTTATGCTGCATTGTATGGCATAAGAAAAAAAATTTAATTCTCCTTTCCTTGAAATATTAATCGGTATCAAGCAAATAAAGTGCCCATTTTTTCTCCTTCCAGCACAAATCTTTCTATATTCCATTGATAGGATTTTTCTATATTCACCTAGGGCACGGATGTGTGTCTCTTGTCATAGTTATTAAAAAAATTGTTATGGTGTCCACTTTAAATTGACCTGTTAGTGCTGTATGTGGGCGATTGGAAAAATAAATAAAAATCTGAAACTTTAAACCTCTGTAAAACAACAATAGAATTTATTGGCATCAAACTTTAAAATTATCTGGATTAATCCTTTAACAATAGATTTGATAAGGTTTGCATTTTGGATATACGTATCTTTAATTTCTGTTTTTTGAATGAGGTAGGTAAAACATGTGGCATTTGTTTATTTATAAAATAGAATCCCCTATTATACAACATCACCAGCAAATATAATGTTGTGTATGCTCATGCCATTCATTTTTACTCTTGTTGGTTTTTTCCTTCAATGAGTCTATATTTTCCTCAATAAATATATTGAGTAAATTATGATGATGATTATGCAACTGAAACTTTGGTTCTCTAATTTGTGCGCACCATGGTGTGGCTAGTCTGCTCTCTCTCACATTTGATAATTGAGAATAAAATGTAAATTGATGTATTTTTTTCAGTATCTACTTGGTGCATGATGAGCTGAAAGATAAGACTTTTGAGCTGGAATTGAGTTGGGTCGGAGCGGTGACCAATGGACTGCACCAGAGGGTACCTGATGCACTCTTTGCAGAAGCTGAAAAATCTGCCAAAGCAGCCATGGAGGATGACTCAGATTCAGATACCGAAGAAATGTGATGTGTGACATGGACAGTTTGAGCATTGTGCTTTGCTACTCTGGGGACTTGATAGGTGTGGTGCATGACAAATTACAACAGAGAAGAATAGTTAAAATGCCAAAGGCACCAACCATCCTGGATTTTTTTCCATTTAACATACATTTGTTACAACAGAAGCAAAAATTTTTATGGAAAGCTCAAGGAGACCTTCCTTGAGGCAACAATAAATTAATTGAAAACAGTGTGTATTTGATTTTAATAACCTTTATTGTCGTGACTTGATTTCATAATTTTTTTCTCTTGGTATATTTCAGGCAAAAGGAGAAAAATAATAAACATGGTTAAAAGTCCAGTGTCCAGAAAATTTTAACTTTTTACCAAAAAGATTGTTTTTTGTTTAAGCTTTCTACAAGCCTCAATGTCATAAAGCCTCTATTATTTGTCTCTCAATGAAAAAGATGATAAGACTTTTACTTTGTTCCCTGTGTCCATAGCACAGTCAACAAACAGTCACCTCAGCTAGTTGAATAGTGGAAATGCCTTAGGCTAGTGCCCGTGAGTCAATTCCAATTTTTAACCTGAAAGAAAACTCTGGTAAAGCCGGTTATTGTGTGCTTAATTAATACTTTTTAACTTTTTTAGGGAACGTTTATATAATTTAACTGATAAAACAATGAACAAATATTAATATTCAATCTCGCATATGACTAATGTCTCACGCTTTTAAGTCTGGGATGGGATTTGAGGGTCTTACATGTGCACTGTGTAAACACCCCTTATTCGAGGTCGCAAGAAATACAATCACATTTACGGTTTCGTGTTGATTGAACCCGCGCGAGTACATGCACTGTGTAAACACCCCTTAATGGTACACCCTCCTTCCCTTGAAGCCACTCTATGACCCTTTTCCTGGAATAAGCACCTTCATTTTGCTTCATTCCCTTGCTAGTTACCTGCACTGCCTTACACTGTAAACCTCGAGTGCCATAAGTAGAAGAACACATCATTTTACTATCAAAAGACCGTGGTGGCAATTACTGCTGTACATTATGATACCATAACGACCTAGAATGAGGGAATCCGATTTGTAAGGATTCCCTGGGAATACAAGAGAAGGAGAACCTTACTGGAGCAAGATAGGAGAAAAGACCTCCAGGGACTGGATATAGTGATGTAGAACAAGTCTTACAGACTCTGTTTCACACACTTTGATCCACCACAGTTTTATGTCTTGGGAAGATTGGTATGGAATGCATGACTGACAATTTTCACCGGTAAGTACTTCTGTATTACATAATATATAATAGTGATGAAGGAGTGAAATGTTTCGACAATATATTTGGTACTGACCCTAAATTTTAACCAGTAATTATTGCTGAAACAGAAAGCAAAAGACTAAAATAATGATCTTGAATGGGTCTTTCAATTTGAAATAAGCTATTTGAATGGTATTATTAATTTCATCACCTTTGCTATAGTTTTATGACAGTTATGTTTACTGTCATTACTTCTTTTACTACAGAAATCTTTCAAATTGTTGATGGGCCTCCTACATCTGTGCCAGAATTACCAGCTATGGGTGGTGAGTAAATCAAATTTTAATCCATAAATAGAAGTATAGTAGACTTATTCATCATGGTTTAGTATTTGCCTTAATTGTGAAAGTTATGTTTCCTCAAAATGCATTTCTTTTGTATGTAAACTATATGACTACTTCTGTATTACTTCCTATTGACATGTATTTCAATATATTCCTAATGTGCAAGATGGTGTAGTGAGAACTGAAGGCAATGAAATAATGTTGGAACTTCATTTGAAGGAGAGAAAGTATCAGCACTTTTCTGTTTTCCAATGGCTTCATTGAGTCCAAAAAGAGGTCAATTGTGTCTGAACTTTAATATTAGTTTGAGGTATGTTGCTGAACTGAATATTTGTATGTTAAGAATTGTTGAAATATTTATACATAACTGCTGTTCTATTTCCACACAGGTATTCAGAAATCAGAGCACTACAAGAAGGCTGAGCTAACCCCCTGGAGAGTATTATAAAGAAAACATTTAAGTAGATCCCATACCATGGTATGCAAACTTCATAAACTATACAAGAAATGGTGAAATGGTACTACATCTTGATATATAATGGGTAAAGTAAAAAAAACTTTTTCACCATCTGCCTATTCTTTACTCATCATTAATTTGAATATTTCCAATAAGAGCAAGTTTGGTCAGAGGTGGTCTGATATGGACAAGGTAACAGTTTTGTCCATGGCTTACCAAGCCCTCAAGCAAATATTCAAGGTACCTGCTGTGTCTAGTCGGAGTGGCCATTTGGACAACAAAACAACCATGCCCTGTCCTTGGTTAGCTGGTGGGCACACTACCCAACAGGCTCCCCGGTCGGCATGATGCAATTAGTGTTAAGGAATCTGTAATGTATGATAGATGTAGTGATAGGAATATAGGGTATGTAGACAGTGGCAATGATTCTGTGAGGAGCACCAATGCATCTTGTGCACTAGTCCTCTTGGCTAGAGGCTTATGAGTGTGTTGGAACCAACTAATTGGTTTCACTTTTAGTGCCGGAGCTTGTGATGTTGATGCTATTCTTGGTCTGCTTACTGAGGGCATTACAGTGATATCAAATGCTGGAAATGCTGTTGTTGCCTCAGTGTGCGACCAAGGAAGTAACTTCATCCAGCCCCAGAAGTTAGGTGTCACACACATCAGGTCACTCATTTGAGAGACACTGATGAGTAGGGGACATTAGGTGATGAAGGCAGGGAAGAAAAGAAAAGACATTTTTAACAGTAAGGATGTAAGGTATTAGAATTGAAGTTGGAATTATGATTGGGCAGGATTGAAGGAAATTTGCTAGCTATTATGACTCATATCCTGTGAACATAATGGAAATCTAAAACCTCTAAAAATAATTTCACATCTCTTCAATCTTTTTTATTAAAAAATCTCTAATCTTTATATATCTGATAATCATTCTGAATTATATATTTAAATTTTAACATAAGGAGCTAACTCAGAAAACATTAACACATGGCAAGAATCACAATTTTTGGAGTAACAACCATGGCACATTGAATAAATCTTCAATTTGAAGCTGTCAACTCCTTTTAGCACCAGAAAACAGAGAGTATTTAAAATGAGAAGCAGCCAAAATTCACAACATGCTCCTCCCATTATGCATAGCTACTCAGTAATCCCAGTAGGTTGGGTCAACCCAAATTTTAAAGATAATGGGCTGTTCAGAAGACATATTGGCATAGTGACACTATGGCAATATTTTAATTGAATTGTACCTCCTGCTAGATGAAAAGGAAGAATCAAAGTGACATGAAATTTGGGAATCAGATGAATACATTCACATTCCTCCAGTTGTTATCTAATCAATTTCAGTTCTTGAATTACCAGCCCTATGTTCAGTGAATGTAAGGCTATGCTTTGTCATCATAAGAAAATACAGTAGGTATTTAAGAGAGGCACACATTTATCACAGTCAAAGAAGTACCTAATTCAGCAATTGTTCTATGGCTCCCATAGCACCGATCACTGTTTCACATAATAACTAACAGTTCTTTGGAGAAAACTATACTTAAGCAAAGCAACATAACATTTATTTCCGAGGCTGGATCTGATCTCCTTGAAGTTTGAACTATTCAGCTTGTCCCTTGCTTGCTAGGGCAGCCCAATGATCTCCATCACAATTAATGTAATTAATCTTATGACTTCCAAATTATTCATTTACGTAATCAGGGCTCTTTTTGGTGATCACACCAATCCATGGTGATCACATCAATCAAGTGATATGTGTTAGCTTCCCAGGTTCAGTTTGGGGAACAATGTCCAAAGAAAATCGGGAAGGTAATTCTCCTTCCATTCTGGCCATTTGATCCAATGATGTCCTGGCCACTGACTCTTTCTGCTCCTTATCTGTTGGCTGCTTCTCCTCAAGGTCACGCACATAGAGGAAGCGTGCTAGGAAGCACAGTGCTGCCATCTCAGCAATCATCATTGTATTATAGATTACTGTGAATGAGAAGTATTATCATCAATCATAAATGAATGCAACAAATAAACCACTATCAAGTACTTTCTTGGCTAAAGTAGGTGAAGGACATGGTACTAGTGTGGAAATTAAAATTTATTATTGTACCTAATAAAAATGCAAATTTGCTTCTCCCAAAAAAATACAATCTGATCCAAAATCTTGATGAAAGCCAGTATTTTTCATTAGACAGGATAAAATTTCATTAACAAAATCCATACCTAATTATTAAATATATTTTGTTGTATCCATATTGCTCCATTATGATTTAATTGTAGGAGTGAAATATTATTTTCATTCACAACGTGAGTTTCAGATAGAACTTAAGGGTAGCAGAAAAACTAAAATCTCCAGAATAAACATTTTTCATCAATGAAGTATTGATAATGAAGAACAGAAGAAAAAAAACTGCAATACACAAATCAAATATTTATTCTCATGACCCAGGTTGCACCGTGGCACTACCTCATCAGGTTTTCATCTGATTGATTTGTGAAATTGCAGTGTTTTTTTCTGTTTTTCAAGATGAAAGAATTCACAGTGTTAAGTCTGAAACCATCTGAAATAGTGATATAAGATATAGATTTTTTTGCTAAGCAAAATTAATTTATAATTTTCTTATATTCAGGTATGAATAAGGAAAGTGTAAAGCACATACCATTAACATAAACAGCTGGGCTTATTGGGGGCTTGCAAGGGAGTACGTTAGACCAAAGAATGATCCTTGTGATGAGACCTTGCAACTTGGAGAGCAGAAGTACCATTTGTAATGCAAAGAATTTTAAATTCAGTTTGTATGAGGTCAACAAGGCTGACAGCATTTTTATAGTCATGGTCATTCCCCAAATGCCGCAAAGAATAGACACTGCTATAAGAGGCTGAAAATACATATAGTTTACATGGTAGAGACTCTGAAACAAAGAAAACAAAATTTTAAGACAATGAATGTGGCATTTTATCAAACTTCAACAATTTGAAAAATATTTATTGTGTTAATGGTCAAGTATGAACTATTTGTTTATATTTCCACATATGTAATAGATATTTCAACAAAAGTAGGTAGTTACCTCTTCTTCAGCCCACATGACAAGCAATATCATGTGGACCAAAGCTTGAATAACTGGAAGCTGTAGGACCAATATCCTTAAAACTCGTATGTTCCTCCTAGTTAAAAAAAAGTTTTTTCAGTCAATATATCAACATAACTAATGTTTGAGACATACTCATAACATATTCAACTATTACTACTATTATTACACAACACTTATTACAACTATTATTAACTACACAACTATTATTTAATTATGTAGTGATACTAAGTATAATTTCTATCAACAATGATTTATCAGCTTATGTTCAATTCCTCAAAGAAAAAGTATTCCTACCTCTTCTATTACTCTGAATGTTTCCAATCAAGGTTCCACCGCAGTAACCAAATTCTTAGTACATGGGCTGGTCATTGTGCGGGGAAACACACAAGAATGGACAATTGTGGGTTAGACCACTCCTTTGTGATTGCTCAGACAAGAGTGGTCATTTCTTGTTTAGGTATGTTTCTATATACTTTTAGGTAAAGCATTGTATTAAACACAATGCATAAAAATGTCAGAAGCTGGTGTTGAAAACCATTAATTGTAAATATGGACTCTGTTTTTTGGGGTGCTGCTAATGTCATGCTGACATGATGTCAGATGAAAGTAATCTTGTTCTCCTTCATGGTGTAACTGGCCTCATTTAATTTTTTTTATTATTTAACATAGAATATCAATATTTGAAACAATCCACATTTAATAAACAGAAGGACATGGTACCCTAGTAAGTAGAGAACTTAGCAGCTGAATGAAGGCCCTGTGTTTAAGTCCCAGTGTTATTTATAGGCAATTCTTCATCATGTTGAGTAATCTTCTGGGTACACCAGATCTTCCTGGGAAATTGTCAAGAGTATTACACTCCCCCTTATGTATGAATCAATCACACAATGCCATTAGAGGGGGCTTAGTACTATATATGTGAGCTCTCTCTAACTCACTTGTACTATCAAACTGACTGGTAATACTGTATTTTTGGTTTAATTAATAGTGAATATAATAAGGACAACTGTGAAATCAAATCCCTCCATATTCACCATCCCCCCACAAGCTGTGACAGTGCACACTCACTTGCTGACTTGGAGGTTGGGTAGACAGCAGCAACAACATGGCCAGCAGCAGCACGGTCCCACTCTGGGCGAGAGTGAGTCATTGGGCAGGGAGTGGATCATCTGTGCCTCGCCCCCTCCATAGGACATGCACAGACAGAACATCTGGTAGAGCGCCGCCGTGAATATGCCCTGAGTAACTGCTTCAGCGAGGAGGTGGGCTCTAGGGACGACCATGGCACAGTAAGTGGCCACCGCAACCACCTGCATACATTAATAGAGTCCATCATCATTCCCTGAGAGGTGATACTCATGGATAAGATTATATTACCCCATTCACATCCTTTCCCCGGGATTTAAATCAACCCTTTCCCTGTACAGTATTCTATTGGGGGGTTCATCACCTAGGACTTCAAACATTTTTAAAATTCAAAAGAGGACTATTACAATTATTGCTCGTGTGAGCTATCATACTCCCTGTCGTCCACTGTTCAAGCATCATAGCATACTACCTGTTCCATGATTATACATACTTACTGCCATACTATATGTAACATCTAATTTTAATGAGTTTATTTTGAACTCAGATATTCATTGTCACGATACTAGGCAACATGGAAATTTACACATCCCTTTTGTCCGTACCAGAAAAACAGCATGCGGTTTCAAGATTCTTAGTCTGCAGTTATATAATAAACTACCCAAGGAGCTTAAAGGGTCCATGAGTACATTGTTATTTAAGCAGAAAGTGAAAACTTTTTGTTATCTGCTTTTATTCCATTCAGGAATATCTGTATACTTAATCAATATATGTTTGACTTTGTAACATTCTTATTTCAATTATCACGATCTCTGGGCAAATGTATGAATGTATATATGCATGCATGTATATATATGTATGTGTGTATTACGTAAATATATATATTTATGTGTAGGTATGAGTTAGTGATGTGCCTTTATGTATTCTACCAATGTCATGGTCTTTGGGTAAATAAATAGTTATTATCATTACCCTAAACACCTCGGAGTTCATCTCCAAGACAACATGTAGACAAGTGCTTCATTTAGAAGAACTTCATTATAGAGCAAAGCCTACTAGAACTTTCACCTAAATTAAGTGACATTTCTGAATGATCAGTGAAAGCATGGATAACTGGAACCTTTTAATCTGGTTTCCAGTTCCAAAAAGCACCTTTCGAGTCCATTTAATTCATGTTTTCATACACTTTCTTTTGAATCATATTCACTCTCTGAGTTGATAACATTCTGTAACCCTGAGGGTTTTGGAAAGATTGATTTTTTCTTACTACTTGAATCATCATCACCAGAGCTAAGAGTATCAAGTGATTGACTGATATCTTCTCCATCAACAATTACACTAAATCTTAACTTCCTACTTTTCAGTGGCCATTTTTGGGTGACTGAAACTTATGAGCAAGAAAAGGTACTTTCTAAGGTGATATGTATATGGAAAAACTTTCTGATATAGCAGTCAGAAGGCAGCTCCAAACAGGTGCAGGTAACAGGCCAAAAAGTAAAAAATAGTAACTGTAAGCAACAGTTTCAACTAACAACATTATGAGCACCAGTACGCTTGCAGTGATGCCAGATCTGGCACATGTGGTGGTACACTTATGGATGTGAATGGGTTAAGATCTTCATCCCATAAGACCATAATTCCACCAAAATAGGAAAATGATGAAGTTGAATTTAATATAATATAAACCTAGCATAAAATCCAAGACCTAAGTGTCATATATATCCAATTTGTAAAAATATATAAAGAGTTTTCTTTTTTAATAGGATTTCTCTTTTTCAAGTTATTTTATTGGGGATTCAACCATGAAGATGTAGATATTCTCCACTCCATTCTCATGAGGAGTGGGAATAAAGATCAATCTAGAGAGTTTTAAGCATGATTTCAAGATGTCTGGACTGGAAAATGTTTGGGGTTAGTATAAGAGAAAAAAAATTGAAAATGATTACTTTTTTGAAGAGTTTTTTTTTCAGTTACTGGTTAACACTCATTTTCCAGTCTTGGACCACTCCATTTAGGATCATTGTTTTCGCTTCCCAAACAAATGTGTGATTCAGGTCAAATGTTAGGTTAATTCCAGCAGCACTTTTCTGTTTTTCATATGTATAATAGTGTACCTGGCTCCTTGTACATGTGATCAAAGATCCTTTAATACATGGCCAAATTCTACCCCGTGGAAGAGGCCTCATTCCTCATCATCATCAACCCCCTCCATTTAATGATCACCCATACATTCAAAATTACCCTTTTTTCTAATTAGGAAGTACTTTGCTCTTAGTGTGTTACATGGAATTTCAATTGTCACAATGGCAGTTAGCATATTCTCATTCTTAGGTATTCTTTAATTTACAGAATATATTTATAGTTTATATTTATAATTATTAATATACAGTAAAGTACAGAATATATTTATAATTTATAATAATAATAATTTTTTATTTGACATTAAGCAAAATACAATGCAATAGTCTTCGTCATATGCAAGAAAAAGGAA
>WURS02128370.1:0-102219 GCA_011762765.2 Rhinocypha anisoptera | reverse complement strand
CCACTGCAGTGTTCGATATGCTAATTGGATTTTCACATGTTCTACTCACTCAAACACAAAGTCGCGCATGAGCATAGAAAAGGTAAACAATGTGAGTGGCAGGCACCGCCATCTCGTGTTCAAGGTTTGACATAAAAAACCGGAAAACTTATCGGAATAACTAATAAATTGGGGAGTGTAATTTTTATGTAGTTTTATTATGGTTTTATATATCTATATAAAGAAAACTATCAATAACACTATTTTTTAATTTAATAAATTTTTTAAGTGATTGCAATTTTTAAATGATGAAATCAATCACAATCGATGCTCCTAATTCGACCGTCGTTGGTGCCAATTTGTAGGAAAAAGTGTTGTAGCATCTGTTTTATTTCCAAAAAAGATCCATTGCTACGCACGCTTTAACAATTTGAATGCTATCTCTTAATGTGTCTCTCTTTGAGCCTCTTTGATATAGGTTTCTTAGGAGTCACAATGAATTTGAGTAACGACAACCGCCTTTGCAGTTGTGACAACCAAAGATGTTGCATGTTCCGGGTTGTTGAACAATAATAGGGAAAATAAAGCAGAAGGATTGCCCAAAGTCTGCCAAATAGACCAATTGCCACAATGATTTTACAATTACAATGTCCCATTTCAATATTTGCAACATTGCCTACAAATTATCTTCACTTTTAGAAAGATAAAATTATACACTTTAGTGTACAAACTTTCAAAGTAAGGTGTTGCATTTATTACAACCGAAAAAAAATGATTCCTTTTTTATTTTAACCTTTAATTTCAATCTGGGATAATTTTATATCTTTTTACTTGATTTTTTTATTTTGATTAAGAAATTCAGAATTTTAATAGTAATGGATTTATAATAGGATTAATAAAAAATATGTAAATGTACCAGAATGAAAAAAAACAAGTAATAAGTTTTATTCAATAAAGAAAATCAATGTTGATCAAAATTATCTTTCGTCTTGTCATCTTGATGATTACAAAAGTAAAACACTATGATCATATAACTCTGTCGAGTTACCAATTTATATATACTGGTCTTGTGATGTGGAAAACACAGGGCAAAGTGTGTAGTTTTAATTGGAAAATAGATTCAATAAACATGGAATTTATTTTACATGCGTCATTTCAACTCAAAAAAGTTTAAAATAAGCCACATTTTTCAAACTAATTCTCTCCAAACAACATGTTCTGGTTGAATAATTTTTTAATTAAACTAAATTTTTTATTGGCAATTTATAACACTTTAAAATAATTTTAAAAATTGCATTAATTTTACCTAGAATTAATAAAAAACAGAAAGTACATGTTTGAAATGTATGACATTTTTTCAAAATAATTTTATCCGATCATGCTTTGGTTGGATGATTTTGATTAAACGAAATATTACATCAACACTTTCCAAAGAATTATTTTATCACTCAAAATAATTTTAAAAATTGTTTTAATTTTACCTATTATTAATATTATAAATTAAAATACCATTTTGTGTTTCTCGTCAATAGATGGCGCTACAAACCGGAAAAAATTATTTTGTTTATTTATTTAACTTATTTATTTTATATAAAATTTTAATACTTAAATTGTTGTTGCTTATTAAACAAATATTTTAAATTAATATAAATATAAATAATAAATGAATTAATTAAATTTATTTATCAAAAACAGTATTCCATTTGAGACTTTTTCTGCCGAATACTCTCTAAACAATTAGGTAAAATCTTTTGTTACAGTAACTTACAGTCTTAGCGTTTGAACATAGAAGTGTGAGTTTGATGTCAAATTGCTCCTTACAATCTGATCAGGTACAATAGTTATATTCAATGAAAAATTTATAACAAGCGCTTATCATCTTCAGTTTTCGGTTTGACATATGATTACTTGAGTTTATTTTCAAATTATTTTTCTGTAACTTGTACTTAATTTTTGCACCAACACAAAATTTAAACTTGTGTATCAAATTTTATTTCGGTGATGAGAGTACACAGGAAATTTTTGTAAAATTATCTCCAGGTTACTATTGAAGTATGGATTAACTGACTGCACATAAAGTCATTTTTTAATGCAAATGCCTGACTAGCGGGCGTATTCTATACATGTTTGTTTTTAGTTAAGTTTCTCTTTTTTCATGTCACTTCACTAAAACATTTTGTTGATTCTTTGTAACAGTTTCACTTAAAATTAATTTGTTTTTTATATATTAATGAATAATATATATGATCGTGGTTTTCGATGTTCTATGTTCTATGTTTATTTATTAGAGAAAAGATTTACAACATTAATTAAACTCTGGAACAAGGGAGAAAGTCTCCCAACAGTCCATTGGCATTGGCATGTACTCACTCAGTGGAGCTTAGCCGACTGTACTGCACCACTTACAAGGAAACCTTCTCAAGTGCAAGTTGAGTTGAAAGTGCTCATTTACACCAATCAGTAGGTGGGGTGAGGCTAAGTAAATTTGCAAAAAATTAGCTGCCGACCGCCACAGGAACAGAAGTTATAACCTATCCAAAATTCCAAACTAGCCAATAAACAATGGGACAGGTTGAAATCGAGCAATGACCATCACTGCCACACGTCGTCACACGGCTTGCTTTGGCACCTTTCCGTGCCACGCACGTGCTATCTCGCGCACCAACATTTTTTAATAAAATGAAAGAGAGAGATGAGGCGAGAAAGAGAAAGAGAGGGGTAGGGGTAAAAGAAAGAACAAATATTATCCCATTGGAAAGAGGTTATTACTTCTCACTCGTTCTCCATTTGATTAATCAGTTTAATTCCCTATTTATTTTTTTCTAACGTTTTTCTCTTACTCTCTCTCTCTCTCTCTCTCTCTCTAATTGATTTTTCTCACTTATTATTTCAATTTCTCTCACTCTTTCCAATTAATTTTTTAAAACTTTTTTATTTTTAAATTCTTTTTTCTTTCTAATTAATTCTTTCTTTCACTCTCATTTTTTCATCTCTCTCTCAAACATATTTTTGTCAACTTTTGATTTAAAATTTGCTATGGCTTGGCATTTTTTTAACGCTTTGCTCCAATAAGGTAAAATTCATGCATAGTCAGGAGTAACCTTCACTTCCATGCAAACTGGAGTGACTCGAGTGCCCGGTGACCCCTGGTCACTCTGGTACTACTGATTCAATATAAAGTGGAAAAGAGACAAAGTAGAAAAATATTGGCGCGTGAAGTAGCAATGTGCGTGGCATGGAGAGGTGCCGAAGCAAGCAGTGTGACAACGTGTGGCAGTGATGGTCATTGCTCGATTTCAACCTGTTCCATTGAAACCTATGGCAAGTTTGGAATTTTGGATCGATTATAACTTCAGTTCCTGTGGCGGTCGGCAGCTAATTTTTTTGCAAATTTACTTAGCCTCACTCCACCTACTGATTGGTGTATATGAGCACTTTCAACTCAACTTGCACTTGAGAAGGTCTCCTTGTGAGAGTATGAGAGAGGTTAAAATACTGAGAGTGTGAGAAAGGTTAGGATACTGAGAGTATGAGAGAGGGTAGAATACTGAGGGTATGGGTCAGGCTAAGATACTGACGGTATGGGTGAGGCTAAGATACTGAGAGTATAAGAGAGGTTAGGATACTGAGAGTATGAGAGAGGTTAGGATACTGAGAGTATGAGAGAGGTTAGGATACTGAGAGTATGAGAGAGGTTAGGATACTGTGAGTATGTGAGAAGTTAAGATACTGTGAGTATGAGAGGTCAGTATCGGTGATGAATTCTAATCACAACTACCAAAGTTGGATTCGAATCCGTTAAGCACAATGGAAAAGGGTTGAAAAAATTGAAATAGGGTAATTTTCACAGTACAACAAAAAAATGGCTAAGAATGAAAAATGCCATAACATGAACATGAACATAGAAACCCACGGCCATACTTTTCATTAATATATAAGAGAATAGTTCAATTCTTATTAGCAGTTAATCATCATCAACGGTCAAACGGTTTAACGCGGTGGACTTATATACACTCGCTAAGTAAAAAATGAAGTTGAGGAGACTGGTCAAGTATCTCTAAGATTTCACTTGAAGCAATCACATTTTTCACATTTTAGCCAGTACGTCCAATTTTTCGGTTAATCTCTACTGTTTTTATAATCTATGATGTCATTTTTTCAACAAACTTATTAATTAAGTTTTGACTTACTTGCAAATATACTTCTGAAAATTTTAACACTTTTAGCTGTTTGATTATAGAAGAGAGAAGAATCAATTTGTATTTGACGTTATCCAAAAAATAAACAATTTTTGTTTTTGGTTTGGCTCACACTGACTAAACACCAATTTATTGCATACATTGTTTGCAGTCAAAAGCAATTTCTCACAGTTTTTTTTGAGTAATAATCTTTATTAAACACCGCTAGCTTCTACTGTGTAGGAATATGAAGCGGTATAATTGAATTAATTATTTACATTGTTTAAATATTCAAGTAGAATATTAAAAAACTAATAATAATAATAAGAAAAATATAAATTTAAGATCGTTTAACAATAATAATAATAATAGCAATAATAATGATGATGATAATAATGATAGTAAAAAATAATAATAATAGTTTACATATGATAATTAAGAAAAAAAGTCTTGTCGCTCCCATTTGATCAGGATTCGATGAATTCGACTCAATGTGAGATCAACATCCGAAAACGAAGTGCCAATGAGGTTCAACCGCTAGGCGACGTTGTGAGCAGTCAGCAGAAAGATCTTGTTGGTGGTTCATTAGTAGTGGACACTCAAACAATAAATGATGACAAATTTGCATTCCTCTACACCGGCACATTGGGTGGGTTGGAATTCCCATTTGGTGCAAATAGGCTCCAAACTTGCCATGTCCTGTCATGAATTGTGTGCGTACAAAGTTGTGCTGTATCTTCCCAATGACATGGCGATGGTGCAGTGTTAGAAAGATTTCTCGAGTCCAAGCTGCTTTGTCCGAGTTGATCCACTGATTGTTCCATTTTGATAAAATTTCTGATCTAAGTGCTCTCTTAGCGTAGCTAATGGAGGCTGACAAGACTAATTGAACAGCGCTTAGTGACAGATAGCTCTTGGCAAGTTGGTCAGTTCTCTCGTTTCCAAAAATGTCAACATGTGCTCGTACCCAGTGTGGTCGTACTTTCGAGTTTAAGTAATGAAGAGAGAAAAGTTTTTCTTGGATATCGATGACCAAAGGGGATCTGCTGTTTCTATCACGAGTTGCCATAAGCGAAAATCGCAAGTCACTGTGTAGGGCTACCTTGGTTGGTGGTCTTGGGAGATTAATCAGGCATTTGAGTGCTTCATTAATTGCTGTAAGCTCATCTTGAAAGACAAAGCAGTGGCTGGGAAGACTGTAATTCTTTGAATGCGTTTCAACTCCATATTGATATACAACATATGCGCATTCGACTTCATCGTTACTATTTGAGCCGTCAGTGTAGATGTTGAAATCAACTTCAGATGCTTCTCGTTGTTCGGCTAGATTCACAAAGTGTTGTATTGACACTGATGGGTTCACTCATTTGAATTGGCACTGTTAATGAGTTTTGCAATGTGTTTGCTGATTGATGCAAACAATGGACGGGTGAGTGATGAATACTGCAAGTGATGATCATTCGCCTCACTACTCACTCACGGCACTACATTGAGGTGTTTTTAGTACGACAGTGGCACATCGCATGCCGCATCCAGCTTCTCCGCATTGTTTATAGACTCAAACAAACTAAACAATGACCAATTCATTGTAATCAATGCGCAGATGCAAATGACTCAAATGGATCAATTGACATAAAGTGTTAAGCGTTTTTCTGCCGAGCCGTATAAATGATTGATAAGTTGCACTGAAGACTCCGAGTAATTGAGAATGTTGGCAGATGCCCTCACCGGAAGTAAGAAGTGTCAATAGCACCCAAGTTGGTTTCTGACCTGCTTACTGTGCACTGTGCATGCAATCGACATGAAATGTTTGATCTGCCAAGCTCTTTAAAGAGATACACTAAGAGCAGTCTTCTAGTTGCCGAAACATAAGTCTAACATATCCCGTGCAGTAGAGGACTGTTTCCCGTCTAGAAAGATACATTAACAAAATGATTCAGTGGTTTGGTTCACAGATCCACAAAGTTTGGTTGAGTTCTTTCTATGGAGGAGTAAGAGGAGAAGTGAGGAACAAAGAAAATATGCTATATAACTAATGGAATACATCAAAAAACACCAATCAAACTGAAAGTAACTACAGAGTTCAAAAATACTCAATTTGAGCAAAAAGTTAAATCAACATAAAAATTATTCCGATTCTAAATTTTTGAATTATCCTAAAATTTTCAGATTTACAAATAGAATAGAGAACCGTGGCGACATTTGTCGTGTTGCATCATCCAGCATCGCTTTAGCACTCTATAGAAACTGTGACGTCGTCACTAAATTTAAATGCGACATGACTATACAACTTTTTTAAAAATGACACGAGTTATTTAAAGTGTTTAAAATGATTTTATTTTATATAAATGTTATTTAGATACAAGATATATTCTTGTGATAATACAATATATTAGCATATTTTAAAATATGGAATAAATTCTTTGGCAATCAACTGAATTATAAGTAATTTCCAGAAATGAGTCAATCGCCAAGATGTAGTTTGCGTTGCGTGATTCCTGTTACATCACCGAGCAATTTCTGTAATATGTAAAATATAACATTACACTGTTCTGGTAGAATTCGAATTGAATTGTCTTACCTCAATCGACTTTGCAGGTTGTTAGATTTAAGCTTTTTAAAACGATTTTGATCAAAGTTCTGACGAATTTTGGGATCAAATTCCAACAATCCTTTTAAAATTGATTTTACAGTATTGGAAAGTCTTGGATTAATAACTTTCCTAAATTTTTTTAGTTCTTCCATGAGGAAAACAGATGGTTGCTGTTGGTCGTAGTTTTCATATATTTCTTCAAGCAAGTCAATGTCTCCGGGTTTGTTAATCAACGGGAAATGTTGGTGCAATGCAAAGAACATAGTTGCTCCAGTAGACCACAAATCAGCTACCTGAGTTAGGTAAGTGCAATCGCCAATTTGATTTTCTCTCATATCAATGAATTCGGCTACTATTGCTTCTGGAGCCATGGTTTCAAACAACCCAAAAGCCTGATTTGTGGAAACACTTTCTGTAGCACAATTGAATCCAGTAAGCTTGAGAACCTGTCTTTTTCCGTTAAAAACAAGAAAACAGTTAGATGGGTGAATGTCAAGATGTGCCACTTTGAGATTGTGCAAATATTGCATAGCTACAATTAAATCATTAAACAAAATCTTAGCAACGTCTTCACTTAGTGGGCCTTGACAGTTAACCATTTGTTCTAGAGTTCCATGAGTTGCCAATTCCATTACTTTAAAATATGTTTTGAACATTATATTTTCAAAGGGAATTTCAAAGGATTTGATCATACTTTCTTTCAACGATAAAATTGATTCAGACAAAATGTGCTTTGTATCGTACAAGCAAACTTCCTTATCAAAGTTTTCTTGACAAATAGAATCGTTGGCAGAAAATTCGTTGTCAAAAAAGGAAAATATTGAAGAAAATATTTTTACTGCAAACTCATTTCCATTACTTTTCTGCGTAACTCGGTAGACTGCGCCAAATTTGCTTAATCCAATTTGGTCTTGAAACATGTCAATTTGATAACCATGTTGATCAAGAGCATTAGTAATCAAATGTTGAGCTGTAGCGATCACACGTTTGTTGTCAAGAATGTGTCGAGTCCAAAGACCGAGATTATTTTTTCTGGAAAATCTTGCTAAAAGAACTGTGTTTTCTTGGTTCCAGGCATCAAAAACTGCCGGATCAAAATGGACACGAACCTTTGGGTCAGCTTGCAAAAGACTACCCAGCACTTTACGTGCATCAGATGACAAACTAGAAGATAAAGGTTTAAGGACAGCTCGAAAGATTTCATACGGACTCAATCTTCTATCAAAGGGGCTAAAGATTGATTTTAACTTGTAAATTTCTTCATTGCAGTTAATCATAAGAGGGTAATAAGAATGTAACATCATATAGATGGTAGCTCCAAGCGACCATAAATCAGCTAATTTAGTTTCATAAGCCAAGCGTTGGCTTTGTTCCACAAAAGTAGAACGAAGTATTTCGGGAGCAATCGTGTGCAATGAACCTGCGATCTTGGTTGTTTTGTAGTCCGAGGTGGCCACTCCGAAATCCGTTAGTTTGAGACTCATTCGATCACCATAAACAACCAAGCAGTTTTCTCCTTTGATATCAAGATGCGCAATTGACAGTTTGTGAAGATGCAGAACTGCATTGAATAAATCAGTAGCAAAAACTTTAGCTTTTGATTCACTTAGTGGTCCGTATGTTTCGATAAATTCATGAAGTGTGCCACCAGAAACATATTCCATAATAAGGTAATAATTTTTTAATTGACGAAGCTCTCCTTGGCCCAACTTGTACTTCGTTTTGAATTTCTCTTTTAGACTAATCAAGTTTGGGTGAGGGTTAGAGTTAATTTGATCATAAATTTGCCCTTCTTGATTAAACGATTTTTTGCAAAGTTTTAAATCATTTAAAAATGCGTTAGAAATAATCTTCACAGCCCATTTCTGTTGGTTTTTGTCGATAGCACAAAACACAGAGCCAAAACTTCCCTGGTTGATAAGATCTCGTTTCATATCTAAATAATAACCTCGTTTATTCAAGTCTGATGCTTGTATTGATAAAGCATATTTATGTTCGGCATTCTGTTCTTCTTCCATTATCATAAAACTAAAAATTTAATTTAATTTAATTTAATCCAACATAAATTGAGTTAACTTACCGAATATAGATGACGGAGATGTAAGATAAATTTATAAAAAATAGAAATTTGAAATTGATGCGGTTAATAATGTGAATAAAAACGTAAGACAAATTTAATTGTGTAATTGGGAACAGCTAATACGACGAAAATAAGTTAAATTGAATAATCATTAAACAACACCAACGTTGCACGTTAGATAGTTTAGATAAAGTAAATGTATGACCAATGCAATTAGTGATGATAAACACAGGTGATGTGGTGGCAAACGCTTTGATGAGGCATTGCTAATCTAATTTGAGAGAACTAATTCAATAAGCGAGACTTGGTTTGTTGTGATGAGCTATTGATGTGTGCAGTGATTACAGTGTGCAGCTAGTCTACCTACTGGGTGAGTCGGATAGAGGCGCAGTGTGAGCGGTGGCTTACTCACTCACTGCTCATCAGTGCTCATCATCGCTTTACTGTTGATGACGTAACACGCAACAAGTGAAGCAGAGTGGCGTTGCCCACTCACAAATTCCATGTTTCCCACTTAGCAACCAAATGGCTCTTCACCAGTTTGCACTAGATAGTTTAGTTGGCACACTATTACATTTATCCATACATTTTATCATAACATTTATTGACCACAGTGCATTTCTGTGTATGCGTCTACTTTTCTCTCTCTAACTCTCTCTCTCTCTCTCTCTTTCTTTCTATCTCTCAAACTCTCTCAAACTTTTTTCTCTTTTTCTCAAACACTCTCTCTCTCTTTCTCTTTATTTTTTCTAACTCTCTCTCTCTCTCTTACTGTCTGTCTCTCTTTTCTCCCTTTATCTCGCTGGGTATCTGTGTGTTGAAAGTGTTAATCTCACATTGTAAGAAAGCAGGTTTATCACACACCAAAGAACCAACCTTACAAGACGGTCTACGACCCAACTTAATCATGACTCTAGCAAACGAAGAGAGAAGCATTTAACAGTGAATTTATATCTAATTTTTGTTTAAGTGTCTCTATTATGGGATTTGAAATTATAAACTTTCACAATTTTGAACTATTGATAACCAGAAATCTTTTTACATCAATAGTAGTAAATGCAAAGTCGTTTGCTATAAGTTATCATCACCATTATTCAATTTTTTAAATTTAGCTTTACCTTCTGGGTGCCAAAACCAAAGTATTCCATTTCCTAAGCTAGATTGAATAAACCAGACTAATAATAGTAGTAATCTAGTACTGGTTATTTGTTTTAGCATTGTTAAATAGATATGCTCATTAGTGGAAACATTTTTTTCTTTGTGGCACTCATATATCTTATGAATTATTAATACAAGTCCATTTGCCAAACAATCAACGCGATCTCGCGCTATATAAATTCTAGATTAGTGGAAACATTTTCTTCCTAATTGGCACTAATATATCTTATGAATTATTAATAGAAACCAATTTGTCAAACCGTCAACGCGATCTCGCGCTATATAAATTTTAGAAAACAAAACACAACGAATCAAGTGTTTGCTCAAGTGTTTGTGTTAAAAAACTTAATTGTTGGTTTCATGAGAAGCACTTCAAACTAGGACTATGTAAATTACCCATATAAATTTTTTACTTAAAATTTATATTTAGTTTGGTAATTGGGAAAAACAATCTTATTTTTATTACGTCAATTCGAGAGATGATCTTGGCAAACCTTGGTCACTTTGTTTTTTTCGTTGGTTATGCTCGCTTTAAAAACCGATTTGTTGAGGAGGAAAAATTAAAACTTTGCTTAAATGCGATTCTCTGTAGGCAACGGAAACACTCGCAGTGCTCTTCCACTTCTCATTTGTCATTTTATCACTATTATCATAAAAAAACTATCCGCCTCTGATTGCGATTAGATTAGTTTGAATGCGCTGATTGGTTTGTTTATTACTTGCAGCTTAATTTTGACAAACAGACTGAACAATCTACCAAAAAGGCATTTTATATTAATTATTTTGTTTTAAATTTTATTTATTTAAAAACATGTTTTAAAAATATGCCATTTTATTAATATAATAAAATTTTTAAGATAATAAATTTAAGTCTTCAATATAAAATGACAATACATTGATTATGTAAGCCAATAATAACCTTAGTTAGTGTTTCATTTAATGTGCAAGAGTGCATAGAAGTAAACAAACATTAAAGAAATTACCACTTCTCACTTAGTCACTTCTCCGACTGTTTCCATGATTGGTGACTCTGCCTTCATCCAAGCATCCATGATGCCTTGCTCAATTTTTGTACGTTTCTCAGGGTTAACTTCAAGTAATCCAGTAATAAACGTGCGGCACTCACTAGAAACCAAAGTCGAAATTGGTTTAATGTACGATCTCACAACATCAAAGTAGATCTCCGAGTTCAACTCCAATTCGTTTCTTCCGTTGAAGAAAAGTTTCTTAAGAAAGTCTTCTTTGTTGTCGTAATAATCCTGGTTGATAAGTGGAAATGTTCCAACTAGCGAGAAGAACAGTGTAGCCCCAACAGAGAATGCATCCGCTCGGTTGGTGGAAACCTCAAGACAAAGTTTGCTTTGTTTTGTCATAATTGCATAGGAATTTCGCAAAAACTCTGGGCACATGGTAGAAGGAGTTCCCACAACATTAACCGAAACTACTTTAGAAGTTGCTAAATTAAAATCGGCTAACTTAAGAATGTACTTGCAAACCGATTGATCCTCTCGTGTTCCCAACAAACAGTTTTCGGGCTTAATATCCAAATGAAACACATTCTGTGAATGAAGATATTCAACTCCATTCACAAGATCGTTGGCTAAGATTTTGACAGTGTTCTCATTCAAAACACCTTTGCGGATCAATTCTTCTAAATCGCCACAATCGACAAAGTCCATGACTAAGTACATGCATTTAAAATGAAGCAATCCCGAATCTAGTTCAAATTCGTGTTCTTTGAAAATAAAATCTCGAAGCTTGATCACATTAAGATGTGATCCAACGGTTTCAAGAATTTTTTTCTCTTGCAACGAAATAGTTTTAGCACGATTCCAGTCTCGAACGGAAAAACCATCAAAAGGGCTATAGTTTGGAATTATTTTGCACGCAAGCAACTCTTTGTTGCGGACACATTTAAAAACGATTCCGTAAGATCCGTTGTTAAGATAGTCGTTTCTAAAATTAATTTTAAAACCTTCCGTTGTCAAATCTTGCATAATCAAACAACTAAGTTTCATTTTAGCTTTAAAATCAAGATTGATGGGTTTAATGGACTTCACAGTAGACCCTGCAATCAAATAAATTAATTTAAAAATTAAACATTATAAAACTTTCAAATTAAAGTATACCTTGAGCGTCCATTTCAATTAAAAATTTACTTAAATTGCTAAAGTTGTTTTAGTTACAAATAAATCAACGCCGGTATCTGATTATGAATAAAAAATAGAAAAATTAATAATTCATTTTATTAAAAAATTAACTTGTTACGGTAATTTTTATGAAAAAAAACTCACTATAAAACTAAACTATTTCATTTTTGTAGATTATTATTTTTTTAATTATTTTCCTAATCTCTATTGATGTTGACTAAACGTAACCCAATCAATTCGGATTATAATGATGCCGATGTAGCCTCCGACACCAAAATAAACATCTAAAGCAGTGAATCTTAAATGCCTAAAATTCCAATTGATTTGGATGGAAATTTGAAGAGTTTTGCATTATCTTTCATTTTTCCTCTTTCCCCCTTTCTCTCTCACTCTCTTTCCCAATCACTTCCTTTTCCTTTTTCACTCATTTTCACTTTCATTTTCTTTCGCTCTCACTCACTCTCATTTTCTCTCACTTTCTCTTTCTCTTTCTCTTTCTCTCTCTCACTCTCGCACACACACACACACACACTCTCTCTCTGTCTCTCTCACTCTCACTCTTTCTCACTCTCTCTCTCTTTTACTTTCTTTCTTTTTCTCTCTCATTCTCTCTAACTTTTATTCTCCCTCGCTTTCCTTACCTGTCTCTCTCTCTCACTTTCACTTTTTTTAACTCTTACTTCTTCTCACTCTCACTCTCTCTCTCCCTCTCTCTCCCTCTCTCTCCCTCTATCTCCCTCTCTCTCTCCCTCTCCCTCTCTCTCTCTCTCTCTCTCTCTATCTGTCTTGTTCTCTCTCACTCTTATTCTCTCACATATTCACTCTCTTTTTTTTCTCTCTCTCTCCCTGTTTCTCCCTTTATCCTCTCCATCTCTCTCTCTCACTCAATCTCTTTGTCGTTCAACACATGCAACATTTCTTTACACGACAATTGCCTACACGACATCTCCCCACATAACGCCCTGATGACGTCAATATGATTTATAGAATGGTTTCATATTACACACTAGAATGATTAGACAGAGAAATATGTTGTTTATAAGATAAAGCATGAACAAGACAGTGAAAAGATTTGGAGTAACATTTTACCAAAAAATGCGTCTCAAAAACCAATATTTTACTTAGATAGCAAGAAAAACGACTTACCGCGAGTTGGGTAAAGTGGAGTGTCACACACCAATCAATTAGCTGTATGTGATGCGATCCTAGGCCAAACTTGAGAAGATGGAATTCGGTGCCACTTCTGGTACGCCAATCACACCTTGGAACGATGGAAAAGTTCCAGAATAAGACGAAATGTCAAAAGCGAAATCAAGATGTAACGTCACTGATGCATAGAGTGACAGTTTATGATTGATCTGGCTCGCCTATTGTTTTGTGCGGGGGAGGAGAAGCACTAATGAGTAATGCGCTACTGGTATTGAGGCAAATACAAGTAGCGCACTGGCGGTAGTGCGGTAGTGTGGTTGCCGTTACTCTACCCCACTCGCCAAAAATGTTTTAATTTTGTTCACTTATCAAATAAGATTCAAAGAATGGTCTTAGAACAGCTTAAGTCAATTCGTCAAATGGTCCAAGTTTGTTGGGTACTTAAATTTCACTTACATTTACGTTATTTTTAACGCCTCAAGTCTACAAGTTTTGCCGTCCTTGTCATCCTGATCGATTTTTCAAATACCAACCGTACTTACCAAAGAAATGTAAGTAAATTATCTTGTACTCACATACACACTATTTTTGACTATAATTTAACTTAAAATTTATATTTTGCATATAGCGACCTTAACGTTTGAAAAAGTTTTTTTTGTCGCGAAACTGCTATTGATTAAGTGATATTATTTATATATGATATCTAGTCTAGTGTTATATCTTTGTTTATTTTTGCATTATTTTTGGATGTGATTCAAATTTTTGTTAACTAATATCTAAACTTATATATATTGTGGCTGTGTGCAACAATACTTTCGGGTTCCGACCGACATCTGTGGACAAGCCATGGTCTGAGTCAGGAGCACGCTGCGCAAGACACGCTGGTCTTATCCTTATGATTACTCTTAACTCTTGCCTGTTTTGTTGTGGTACTGCGCTAGCACTCACTCTCCACCACACCGTCTGCATGAACACACGTGCCGCGTTTACAACTTCCGAGTGATCGTGACTAGTGGCGAGCCGAGTGGTACACACAGCACAGGTAAGTCCCTATATAGCAATTATTGTCATCTATCTAATCAACTTGTATTAATTGCAAAATTAAATTTGCAAAAATATATATTGTTGTGGTTAGAAACAATACTCTGGATTGGGTATAAAGCAACCACTCCTAGCGTCTTGTAAGACCACCTTCTATTGTAGATTTCAGTTAAATACATTAAATCCGGTGCTGATCACAACAATATCTAATTGAGTGATCTTGTCTTTTTGTAGATTTTTTTGTCTTTTTTCCCACTACTGATTCCATTGCTCAATCCGACCGGAATAATGCCTTCAGCCTACTTTAGAGACTACGAAAACAAGTGATGTGGTCTTAACATAACGAGCTCTGTTTTACAAGTTTTTCAAGAAAATCAAGCAGTCGAGATTACGAACAAAGCGGACAAACTCAATTCTTACCAAGAAGCAATGTTTTCACTCTTTGCTGAGTAGTAGAGGCAAACCATTAACGATAAAATGTCTTCTCTAAACAAGTATAGCGTAAATACAATTGTCGATCGTATTCAAGCAAGTAGCAAAGCAATCAATACAAAGTGAGTATTTTATCCCAAATAGACGCCATCGGGCAAATAAAAATGGTTTCAACTCAATATCCTAAGCTTTTTTGAGAATGGGATTAGAGACTGGAAATAGATATGTCAGAAATTTTAGAATTTCTTAAAAATTAACTGATTTCAATTTTAATCTAGGTTTAACAAAAAAGTTTGCATAGTTTTTGATCAGAGTAGGATATTCCAAACAGATACTAGAGCCAATTGAATAAATCAGAGTACTGCTTGTAAGCAGAAAATATATCTAATTTGGGTGTGATAAAATAGGCATCGAGCAAACTCATTTGCCTTAGAATTTTATCCCTAGATAAAAAGCGCACTAGTAGACTAGTGGTATGGCGTGTATTAAAATAGTATGCACGGTATAGTGAGTTGTGTTGAAAAATTAAAAAATACATTTTTAAAACTCACACAATATCCGAGTTTTCAACGAGTTGCGGTGCTTGCAAAAAGAAGATTTATACTGTAATACTTATCCTTTTGCGATACGTTTTTGTTTAATTGAGATATAATTTTTTTGCGGCAAGCTCATTTAGTTAGCGCTGACAAGTTTCATAATAATATTTGGTTTCCTAAAGTGGACAAATCAATTCATAGTCTATATAATACCAAACAATAGAGAGCATTGTTCGGCACGTCACGTTTAGTTTATTTGCATTGTTATTCTCTCAACCACACAATTCGATTGACGCACTACGCACATAATAGTTTTTTTCAATTGTAAGGGTATTAGTCTAACACTTTCTCTTTCTTTCTCTCCTGCAGTTGGAACTTTTGTATGAATTGAAACATACACGATTTATTTGGTTAACTTAATATGCTAAGTACCATTCAACGTTTACAATATATATTTATTTAACAAACCATGCCAACAAACCAATTTTTATTTGCGTTTTAATCAATTTCACATTTCGAAAAATTTAAAACAATGTCCATAGTATTATTAATTTGATTCAATTATTTATTTAGTATTTTTATCATAAGTCAAAATGCTTGTCACCGATAACAACCAAATATGTATTAGAGTAATTAAATCCAACTAGTAAAATATTATAAAATGCTATATTATGTTAATTTGACAAGTAGAATTGAAACTTTGAGCAATGACTGCAAATTTTGAACCAATATAATTCTGTATTCTGATTTTGTATTTAATTTAGTTTGTAAATATTAAGTTTGTTATGGTGCAACAAGAAAGGGTGCTCTGTAAACACTTCTAATGGATCACACCAGTGCGAGGCACCTCTGGTTGAAGTAACCTCACCCAGACAACCCCAGTGTAACTACTACAGACCAATGGTGGTAGTGGACACACCACAAGATCCCTCACTCACTCGGCAGTTACATTTTCTTTTGAATAGTCTTAGCTCACTTCCACTGGCTTTGTGGCAAACATCCCTCGCGCATCTTAAAGTGGTTATATTTTACGATGAATGTTAAACTATATTTGTTTGCTTGCTTCTTAGTCTATCTCTACACCTTAGTTTGGATTTGGCACGCCACTCAACTTGCTGCTGAACGTGGTTGGGTTGTCAACATTGGCTGTTTTTCTATCAACCTTCTATTAATTTATATTTTATTTGTTCTTTTCCGCAAAATGTATGGCAAAAAATCGGTTTCCACGGACGATATCGAGATGGGTTACATCAACCCAGTTTTTGAAAAAGGAAATGAAATCAAGCCAAAAGGAATCCTTCGCAAGCCAAATCAACCGCGGGCAGATGGGCACAAACGTGTTCACTTTTTCTTTGGTGAACAACGTTAACACCTGTCGATAATTTAATTTTGTATGAATTTTTAAAATAAAAACTTAAAAAAATGAGTTTGTTTTTGCTCATTTTATTCTGTCGGCGAGCATACCGTAGAGTGTTTTCTATCTAACTCCGCAAATGAACTCTCTTGCAATCTTTCTCTCCCTTTCTGGCCAACGATGCGAGCGGCCAAAGTGGTGGTGTGCATCGTACAAAACGTTTTCTACATAACTCTGCAAATGAACTTTACCCTCTTTCACTCTCGCTTTGGCCGGCGCTACCGGCTACCAACGAGGGCGAGCTTAGTGTCCTTGAGTAGATAGTTGGGAGACGGCTAAGCCGCGGCAGTGCGGCGCGGGTGCATTGAGTGATCTACCTTTTACAATTCAAATTGAGTTTGATGCAACTTGTGTATTGCAATGGATTGTCGACGCACTTGCAAAACCCAACATCACGTGCTGTCTCTGTGTGCAGTTTTGCATGTAGTGTTGGGCTAATCTCTGCAGTGTGCCTGTGAGCGTCCTGCAGTATGCCAACAGTGATGACTGCAGATTGCAACCAGTCCGCCGTGGTCACATCAACGCACCCAGAGTTAGAGTTGTGAGTGAGCGCGTGCTGTTTAATGTATTTTGCTCATCTCACTATCTCCCCTGATTACCTTTCATTTGATTCCACAAGTTGGCTAGTTGCTTTTGAGCAAGTCTCCTCTGCTATCTCTTTCAAGTAAATTCTTCAATAGATCAAGTAACATTGGTAAGTGCGTATGACACCAATCAGCATATTAAAATTAATACCTAACTAGAGAGTTTCTTAATTATAAAAAAATGTTGTTGACAAATCAATGAGCGATTAGTTCTGCTTGCTCGGTAATGACTGTTGAAATGGAAAGTAAATTGTGACACATATGAATCTCATCACTCGTGCCGTGGTCATTTTTGAGTTTATATACACTTTGGCCTATGGCAAACTAACATGTTATTTTAATAAATACTAGGCCACTAATTGTTCGCCCAAACTAAAAGACACATTTTTCCACACTTTACTTTGCAATGCTCTAGGTGTAACTGACTATGTCACTTAGGAAAGATTTCTCACCAATTGTTTTCATAGTGATAATACAATAGACTTTATTTTAACGATTTAACCCTTTGGCTCCCGAATGCGCTATAGGGGCGTGTTTGTCCCGCTCATTCAATTAACAATAAAAGGCATATTTTTTACTGATAATGTTTGGGACCAAAGGGTTAAACATTTTGCATAAACTTTAAACTTTTTCGCTCCCGAAGGCGCTATCGAAACGTATGTGTCTTTTTCATTCAATTAGCGATATAAAGCTTATTATTTTTATTTACTGATAATTTTTTGGATTGAAAAGGTTAAACATTTTGATTGAACTTTTAACCATTTTGCTCCCAAAGACGCAATTGGTAAGTAACTTATTATTTTCTAATAATATTTGAGATCGAAAGGGTTAAGTCGATTATAACAGCAAATTTAACTAAATTCGTCATACTAAATACGTAAATAAACAAAAATAGCTTGTTATTCAAAACGTGTAAAACTTATTTACCATATTGCTTCCACTGCTAAGATCAAAAACACAGAAAAGTTACTTATCAACAATTCTAGTAAACAAGCACCAATATCACTTTTTTCGCAAATCTGAATGGAGTAATTTTCAATGTGTCAATCGTGTTGATCAACTCCGCTCATGTTCGAGTTGCAATTTTAAATTAGCAAAGGTTGGTCGATTGAAACTTTGTCTTTCTTGCCTTTGGACCAACGTTAGGCAATAAAGAACCCCAGAGCCATATGAAGTTCAAAGGGTATAGTCTGAGCATTACTTCTATCAAATGTAACTCGTGTTAAAATTTAAATTGAATGCATAAAAGCTGAGGTCTGTTAGTCGTCTACGTATTTTTATACGCTTTTATATTCTAGGCATAGAACTGCGTAGAAGTAA
Organism: Rhinocypha anisoptera; assembly: GCA_011762765.2. NCBI lineage: Eukaryota > Metazoa > Arthropoda > Insecta > Odonata > Chlorocyphidae > Rhinocypha > Rhinocypha anisoptera. The sequence continues at coordinate 83,605 of WURS02128370.1, read as the reverse complement.
ACTTGACTTGCTAACCCACAAGGCCAAATGTTTAATCGTTTTTATTTTTTATATTTTTTGGTTAAGCATAATCACTTGGCCAAATGCCAACCCATTGACCTGTTTTTAATGTTTTTTTCTCAATTTTAGATTACAACAGTTCACCTCTGATCACCTCTTTTTACTCATTCTTAAAGTTTATTTTCCTACAATGCCTCCTAAACTTGTAAAACCTAGTAAAGTTCACTTTAAACCGGTTGAAAATAGCTATAAGAAGTATGAATTTTCTCCTTCATATAAGTCATCAATTGAGCAGAAATATAAAGGAAAAAACCTGTACATCTGTCGATTTTGTTTTTGTTATTTTCCAAACAGTGCTGCTTGCGTCCAACACGTAAGTTTGTTTATTATGGTCTTTTGTTTTAATATCTTGATCAAATTTATAAAATTAAAAATTCTTACAGCTTAAAAAGTGCGGTAAAAAATTTAATGGTAAAATTGTTTACCAATCAAAAGAAACAATTGAAAATTACCCACAAAAACCGAACAAGAAAAGTAAAACAGCAAATCGTCCAGTGGAAATCGCCATTTATGAAGTGAATGGGGCCAAACAAGTGAACTTTGCATACAATCTTTGTCTGTTGGGGCAATTGTTTATTGATAACAAAAATCCTAGCGATAAAGATTTTATTAAAAAGCATAGACTTCTATTTTATGTTGTTACTGTTCGCGACAACGACGGTAAGATGCGTGTTACTTTTTCAAATATTCAAATTAATTTTATTTTTCAAAATTGCTTTTCTGTATAGGAACTTTTTTTGTAGGATATTTTTCAAAAGGGTCACAATCGAATCCTTATACATTATGTACCATTTTTGTTATGCCAATGTTCTCAAAACTAGGTTTTGGAAGACTAATGGTGGAGTTTTCTTATCATTTGTCTGCTAAGGAAGGATTGATTCTCAGCCCTGAAAAGCCTCTGTCTGCAAATGGGCAACACTTGTACTATTCTTTTTGGCGAACCCAAATATTCAAACAAATTGAGCAAAAGCATTGTGAGTTGCCCGGCAATCAAACTCTGACACTTTCGATTCGTGATCTTTCGAATGCCACTTGGATTACGTGTGAGGATATTTGGAACACTATGTGTGAGTTCAAATTGTTCAAAAAGGACAGCAAAACCAAAAAGTAAGTTTATATCATATGGTTTTTTAGACTGGTTATACATTTTAGATAAATATATATTTACTTTTTAAATACATAGATTGCGAATTGAAGTAGATCGATCTCACATGACTCAGGTTTTTAAAAAGAAAATCATCAAGTTTAAAGAAGATCTTGTAATTTCTCCATTCTTAAGAAACCAAAAAGCAAAAAAAGAGAAATTTAAAAAGAAGTCTTTTAATCGGTCGACTTATATAAGTGAAATCACTCAATTGAAGATTTGTTTAGTTGGCAACACTGATGGCAATCAATCTACATCTGGTTTGTTCAAAACACTTTATTACTAACCAATATCTATATCTCATTGATTGTCTCTTACATGCAGAAACGGCTCAACCATCTAGAACCAAGCGAGCAAGATTGCACTAGAAGTTTCTATTTCATATACTTATTTTATTTTATTTGTTTTAATTTTTTTCCTTCACTTTATTTCGAATTATTTGTTCACGTAGGCTTATTCTTTTTGTGCTATTTCTTTTTTACCTTTATTTTGTTAATTTACGCAGTTTTTATTCACCTTTTATAACTTACATCTCTCACATTCCCTCTTTAACTTTTTTAAAATTTCCTTGGCATTGTCTTTCACTGTATCTTTAATTTACCATCAATTTTACTCTTATTTGCTAGTTTTTTTATTTACTTATTATTTTAGATTTCTTTCTTTTTACTATCACGCAATTTATATTTTTAAATTTTTACTTTTCTTTTTATCTTTTTTAATTCTATTTGTATATTTGCATAGCATTAGATTGAATATAACATTGTTATTTGTATGATTATGTAATCTATGTTAATCACTCCAAATGTTATCAGTTTGCTGATGTTCATGTCAAATTGTAAATTTTGCTACGGTAAGTTTACAAAATTGTTTTAATTCATGAAATTAAGGTTTTTTGTTTTAAGGTTAACAAAACGTTGTTTATTCAATGAATCGACATCGTCAGTTTCATCATATTACCGCAGACCGTGCTGAATGTTTTAGTTTCGCCACCCTCGGCTTCGTTAGCAATTTTTGTGATGTGGCATTCCTACGAATTTCTTACTTGCCTTGATTTCTTTGATTTTTAAAAGTTAGATTTGTTTGCTGTGTCTTAATTTTAACATGCAATAAAAGTGACTATTGTAATAGATTCCCAGCCAAAAGAGGTATCCTGTTTGACCCTAAGTGCCATTGAGTTTGTGGTGAAAAACTCTCAACAGAAATAGTGTGTAATCAGATGTATTAAGAAACCACGCCGATCGATCAACTGACCAATCAACTGACCAGTGGACAGACCGGTTTTACCTGATCATCTCAACTGGCGCATCTTCTATCTCCCAAACCTGTCTTAGATATGAAACTATATACTTTATTCATTATAATAATGCAGAAATTCTTTTTTATTTTTAATTTTAAACTATTTTGTGTGTATTTTTAAATTAAATTTAACAACAATAAAATAAAAAATACAAATTGCAAATGGTTAACATTTTTGCAAAAATAAAAAGACTATCAAAGAATAATTATTTAAAAGTTAAAACAGACAAATTGTGTTTTTTAAATCAAAGTTTGGCGTTTATTTATGCCAATTAATTGATTTTTGATTTAAAAATATTTTTAAACTTTGATTATCTTCTTATAAATAATTTTTGTTTAACATTTTTAATCACAGAAATTATCAGTAAAAGATAAGCCTTATATTGCTAATTAAATGAGCGGGACACATACATCCCGATAGCGCATTCGCATTCATGCTAAATTGATTTGCAAGTTTATTCAGTAAAATTGGATTAATTTGATCATAGTATTTGGTTACTACTTTGACATTGGACTAACCGACACGTGCTTACTATTCCAAACACTTGTTTTGTGTTACAAGTGTAAAAGTGTTATATCAGTGGATCACTTGCGATATCGCTGTATTCATTTTAAATCAAAACAAATCTTGTTTGGATCATCTACCAGATGACACGTGCTGGACAAAACTTGTGAGCAATATAAACATGTATAAGTTGTTGTTACCAATGAGAGCAAATGATTTGTAAAACAAGTTTGTTGAGTCAACGCGATTGTCAAATGGTTCGGTTCAAGAGATCGGTAAAGATTTATTGATAGCAAGAACCATACCGGACTTTCATAGAAAAGTGGCCTCAGAGTGAAAACTAAAAATCATTTTTTTGGCAAAATCCAACATAATAATTGCAAAGACCAACCAGCAGTCTCAAAACCGTTCAAGCCTTCAGGCTTCAGGAAAGTTTATTGGTTCTCTGATCCTAATTTTGTTTTGCTATAAGTAATTCTAAATTTTGCTAGGAGATGGCGTTTAGATGGCGTAACGAAGAAATAGTTGAATTTAAATGATAATTTAATTTAAATAGTAATTGTTTTTTCTTACCCACTTGACTAAATCTAAATTTATATTCAGAAAATAATAAAAAATAATATTGCAATTAAAAAATTATTTAAGGCGATATAATTAATACTTGGATATTGAATATACTCACAGTTAACATAACTTGTGTAAAATGCTTATTAAATAGATCGATTTTTGAGAAAATTTATTATGGTTTGTGTTTTGAACCAGGAATGTTAAAGAGAGAAAGAGGGAAAACGAGACAGAGAGTGAGAGAGTGAGAGAGTGATTGAAATTAAGGCAAGTACCAAATTATCCAATGCTGTCATGAAATAGAATGCAACTACAATTGGAGATCACAAATCACGAAGACATTGGGATTTTCAAATGGCATTTGAATCAAAGGTGTCTTACCATGCAAATGTGTTCCACAAAAATCAAGTCAGGGTTTCAATAAACAAAACTTTCTTACGACAGTTAGATAGAAAGTGTTTTGTTTGACATTTTGCTTGCAATGATAGCTATGAAATGTAATTTATAACATAGCAAAGATGGTCAAAGTGTATTGAAGCAAGTTAGTTTGAGGGTTAATTCTGAATTTAACGTAGTAATTTTTATTTTAATCGTGAGGAAAAACTAGTTTTCGCCATTATTCACTGGGTAGTAAGTTGGTGCAAATGTCAAATGACAATGCTGATGTATAAGGAGTATGCTGATGTATAATCAACACTCACATAAAAATCAAAACAGTCATAATCTAAATAAAGGAAAGTTTTACACGTATTGAAATACGAAAAATTAAAAAGATTAGATTAAAATAAGCACTAACGCAAAAAAGTGTATGAGAAAGTTTTTGAACAAAAATGATGAATAAATTTAGAGTTATATTTTAGATGTTTTAATATAGTGTTAAGATTAATTGTAATAAAATAAAAAATAAAAAAATGAGATAACATAAAAACAGACAAAAATTGAAATTAATAAAATGTTTACTCCGTCAAAATTGTTTTATTCTTTTACAAAGTGGGTACTAGCAGCACTCTGATTGGTGCATTTTGGTTGCGCCCCTAGTATTATTAGGTAAGCATGTATAAAGCTTGGTTTTCCTCTTTTTTCTTCTCTTTGGAGCTTTTTCGACAGAACCCACGGTCCCCGGGAACATCCCCGAGAGTGGGAGTCTGTGAACAGCTCTGATATATAATAGCACGCGAGGGCATCGCAAAGTCACGCTCAGTTTACCTCTGGTTCTGCAACGCATTTTATCACATCTTTCTTCGTATATATTAATGAATAATATGATTGTAGTTTTCTATATTTAATGATCAATATTGAAGAATCTAACTTTTTTGTATTATGTTAGAATTTTATTTTAATTCGACTCTAATGTTGCAAACAAATCTTCGAATTCCCGTTCAATTTGATTTGGAATTCAACCTTTTTAATTCTTGCTCGATTCATTTAAATTTTTTCATATTTTTTAAAATTATTTTTAGTTATTTGCAATAAAAACACATTTTCAAAAAAACACTCCATTAAATTGAGTCATTAAATATTGTTCATTTAATATATCGAAGTTTAAACTGTTTTTGGCATTAAAACCAAAATTTCTACTTTGTGTCAACTTTCTTATTTTACTTTTATGGAATAAGTGTGGGATTATATATTTTAATTATTTGAACCTTCATCAAATGCAAACCAACACATTGACCACAGTCCCCTTTGATAACACCAGTATTGTATAATGTAATGTTATCACTTTAGAAACACCAAATAAGAAGGGAGAGCTTAGCTCTCGCCTATGAGCAGGGCGAGATAAGTGCGGCGTAGGTTGTCAGACTAGCTCGAGTTTCAATGGCCCGAATCTCGGGCCCCTTTGGAGCCTAGGACACCAAAGTCTCATCCAATTATTCTTTTCTCACCTCAAGGATCCTTTTTGTAAAGTTTCAGTTTTTTTGGTGCCCGGGAAGTATACTAGAATTTTTGTGAGGACAGACGGATGGACAGAAACATGAGATTAATAGCAGGGCTTTTACAGCAAAGCTGCCTCTCGCCCTGTTAAAAATCGATAATCGCAAATTAGTTGCTAAACTAAACCCTTAGCCTTATGTGAAAGAAGGTTTATGTGTATTTTTTTAATACAGTAAACTCTCAAACTCAGGAGATTTAACAATAAATGCCTGTAACACTCACAGATGGCTCTGCCTTTTGGCTTGCTTGGGTTTGCCGAACTTAGAACTTTCACTGCACCTTTACGACAATGAACACTGACTTTTCGCGAGTTTGAGGGCAGACTGTACTTTTATTGAAAACATTTATTACTTTGTTACTTTTATTGTTACTAATAGGAAGGTATTAAGGAAGGCTTGTAAAGCATTCTTTGTTTGGTAAAAATAAGATCAAATTCAAGAATCATGTAAGCGTTGTTGAAGATCTATTAGTTTAACTTTGATAAGATTAATAACATCTGGCTGGAGAATCGCGTTAACAATATCTTGAGCATTGATAGCTTTTAGGGGGCTGTCTTGTACATGTTTGGTCTCGGTGTGAAACTTAATTGGTTTAATCTTAGCAAGCTCTTCCAAAGTCAAGGCAGGCAATGGTTCTAGCTGAATTATCTTCTTTCGCTTAAATTCACTCTCACCTTTGCATTCTTCTTTAGTCTCGTTTTGGCTTTCTTTTTGTTTAGAACTTTGATTGAGCAAAAGAACCAAAGTTTTCAAAGCTTGTTCAGAGCTAAATAAATCAGCACTAAAGTTGATCCAATCAGAAGTTTTCTCAGAGTAGGCATCAAAAAGGGGTCTAGCAATAAATTGAGCAAGAGATTCAAGCAAATAACTGTCTTGATCGTCGTTCAGGCTGTTGATCCAACAATTGATTGATATGCTCACTTCAGACTGGTTCTCAACATAATGCCACCAGTGGCGTGGAACAAACAAAATATCTCCTGGTTCCAACTCCACAATTCGTGGTTGACAGCTGGCAAAGAGAGGAAATTTGTTCAGATCAATCCATTTAAAGTTGATCTGACTAAAAACAGAAGATTCTTCAAATGGAATACGTGTGGGATAAAGCCGATTCGTGTCAGAAGGTGGAAACAAAATCCAGAGTTTTCTATAAAACAAAAATTAATTATTTCGTAAAAATTGAGATTAGACAGGTGGTTAAAAACCAACAATTTGCTTGTAAAAGTGCTAATGGAAAAACAATTGAAGAGAACATCAAGCTCAAGTACACACGACTCAAATGCTACACATCGGCATTGAGAAGGATTTGAGTGGGCACCAGTGAGCGCCACTCACCTTGTGCCAGTGAATCGAATTCAGTTGAATGGTGCGGTTAGAATCGACTGTGCGACACGTGCAGCGAGCAAACATGGCAACATGCAATGGCACTCGGGATCAAGGTAGGGCCGACCCAGTGGCTCAGCTTCTCTAACCTAGCCGGGACAGTGAGCTATGCGGGCGTCATTGATAGCCATCGACACCGTGTGGCTGCGGCATCCCTGTGCTCTTGACCGATTTACGGATCGAGTGCTGAGAAGAGCACGGGAGCCACTCAGTGGTGAGTAGAACAAGCCCGGTGCTCTCTTTAGATTAGATTTTCTACTCTCTCATGTGGTGTGGTCTCCAACGTGCCACTGACACAATGCTGTCGAAAACCTCGATGCTAAGCGCAAAGGCCTAAAAATCTATTTTTCACGACACAAAGTTCTCGATTGTGCTTCATCTGACCGTGATTTCAGTGAAGGCGGTCGCATAATGAACTCGATTGGTGCCACAGATCACTGAATGGACTACTTTAAATAAAATTGTGCCATCTGCCTACCGCCCCCGTCTCGATGCCACACTCTGGTGGCAAGTCTTACTTGCCGTAAAGTTGTGCTACAAAGTTATAACCATAGCTATCTTGATGGCATGGTGTGTGCGCGCCCTTAGTGCCAATCCAAAGGGTGCTCTCAAGAGCATCGTTGCGTAACTTAGGTTCCCCGAGTCCGCTCTCCTGCCATCGTACTGAGCGAATCACATCTGATTTGGAACTAAACAGTTTCTTCATGTGGTTATAGCTAGTGTAGAAACAGTAGTCGCCCAGAGAGTATTGTTGAAATGGGTTAGTAGTGCCACGACCCGATTCTGACTGTCCACCACTCAAAGCTTGTGACTGATCCTTCACGTGTTCGATTAGCTCTGACAAGTAGGCCTCCACATAATCGAGAGCTTCGTTTTCCCACTCGATTTGGTCTGCACTGGATCGTCGATGTACGCGAAAGGTGAGAGCCGTCTCTTGGTCAATTCTGTCCGCCCAATCGGCCAGTGTCCAGTGAAAAGACGGCCACGACTCGAGAGCACCACGCACTAACAATGGCCACTGCTCTTGGCCATAGTCTCGAAGAGTGTCACCTGCTATTTCGTCACCGGCCATCGTGGTCTGTAAATAGAGCAAGTGCCACTTTATTTTGTATGGTTGTTCATATGCTAGCTAAACAAAGGTCGACAATTGTGACACAACATTATTAGTGAAAGTGAAAAGAAAACTAATCGCATTCTAAAACAAGGTGGATAGGTAGTGTGCTGGCCAAGCTAGCTGCCAGCTCGCCACTGGAAGCAGCAATCAACCGACGTGCTTGCAGATCCAATGGCCCACCACGAGTGTCGCACACATAGCCTTTGGCCTCGGTGAGAATCAGTGTGGCAGCGCAGATGTCCCAAATGTGAATGCCGAACTCGTAGTAGGCATCGGCATAGCCACTAGCAATCGAGCAGATGTTGAGTGCAGCAGAGCCCATCGAGCGAATGCCATGCGCTTGCCACCCAATGGCTTCAAGGTTTTGGAATACTGCCTCCTTCTTGGCTTCATCACGAGCACCCCCAAGTTCGGTCAACACCAGAGCCTCTTTCAAAGAGGAACATGGTCTCACTTGCAAAACAATTCCTTCCGAGTCAGGAGATTTGTAAAGTCTGGCCCCATCATCCTTAATTGCGGAATAAAGATGATCTAGCAAAGGATTGTACACAACACCCATCAAAGGTTCTTTGTTGACGGTAAACCCGATAGAAATGCAAGAGAAAGGAAAAGTGTGAACAAAGTTGGTGGTGCCATCCACTGGATCAATAATCCAAGTTGGCTCGTCTGTCCACACAGCCTTGGAGGCACTCTCTTCGCCAATAAACTTGTCATTTGGGTAGACCTTATTGATTTCGGTAAAAAGCAGTTTTTCTACTGCTTTGTCAGTCTCGGTCACCAAGTCGGCATGGCTTTCCTTTTGATCAATCGACTTGATATTGCCAGATGTTTTGCGCACCAATTCTCCAGCAAGACGGGCTAACCGGATTGCCAACGATTGTCGCTCTCGAATCAATCCCAGTTCCATTTCAATTTAAGAAAAACCAAAAAGTTCCAAACCACAAGCAACAAACAAACAAATAACTGACAAAGTAATCGAGCTTGTAGAAAAATAAGTAAATTTATTTTTTAAAAAAATATGAACCAAAGTACTCACCCGAATGTTGTAAAATCGCTTTCTCGAGTTTGAAGATGGAGTTAAGCACTAGTGACAACTATAGTGGAACATAAGTCATATGAGCCAAGGCCAAGCTAGATATACATCCATAGTTATAATATAACATAGGTGCAAATAGCCATGCACCTTACATCATGTAGGCTACATCACATGTAGTACATGTGTTTGATGATTAAGATATTTGTTTATTTAAATAAAAAATCAACTATGATCAATTCATTTTATTTAATAATATCAAAATAATAATATTTCGATAATACAAAATTTGAAAAACACAAGCCAACAAGGGATATGCTCTATTCAGGCTTTTGGTTCTCTTGATCCTCGGATTTGTCACCCGCGTCGGCTTGACCACTCTTGGTCTTCTTCTTCTTTTTGGCAGCTTTGCTAGAGACACTCTTGGATAAGATTGTCTTGAGTGACTCATCTTGAATCGAAAACTCCGACTCGCAAATCGATGGATCGAATGGTAGGCCAGTGATTTTATGGGAACCAGATGGCATCAGTAATACGGTAAACTTGAACTGAGCAATCACTTCGGTGTCCTTGTCGTAAAGCACACTATAAGGTTCGAGAAGCTTGTGCTTGACGCACTCCAACACGCCCATGCGAGCCTTCTGTTCGTTGTCCAATGCTCGAAGCGTGAATGGCATATTACCAAACTTCTTGTCTATGTCCGAGTAAAGTACACGTGATGCCTTCATCTTCAATTGGTATATTTCGTCAGTCTTCTTGTAGATCGTAGTCTTCGAGTCCAGTTCGCGTGTCTAGGATCAATGTTATATTATTATCGAATACTCGAAACCAAGCAATATTACCTTTCCATCACCAGTAGTGATTAGAACGTCGATGGCGTAAACTTCGTGCACAGCAAACTCACATTTGTCATGTTCCTTCTTCTGGGCATCGGTCGGGTTTTGAATAATAGTTTTACCGCCATCCATCTGGTACTGCTTGAGCTCGTGAGACAGCATACCTGAAATAGGCTTGCAATTGAACGATTCGGCTACTTTCTGCACAATTTCGGTCACAGCATTGTTTTCATTATTGGGCTGAACAAGACGCAACGCGATCTCCGAGCCATAATGAGCTGCAAGCAAAGCATCTGCTTGTCGACCTTTAACCTTCTTCTCCAAAGATGCTCCAACCACTAAAGTGTGCGCCGCCAGTGCTATATATCCATCAATGTGCGCTCCCAAATCACTGTTATAACACAAAACTCAATATTTACAAATATTCATGATTGAAAAACCAAAATTACATTTTAACCATGTCGCCATCCTTTAAGATCAAGTCTTTGTCACTTTTCAAAGGTGAAAAATGACAAACACAATTGTTGATCGAGATGCAAGTAGGAAAGGCAATGCCCTTTTTAATTTCCTTCTCTTTCTTATAGACTTTGCCCGTTTCCTCGAGTATGAGGTTATCGCCGAACTCGCAGATGGCGATGACACTAGCATCGGGGATACACTTGTCGACAACTTGCTTCAAGACTCCTACAAGTATGAAAAAAAGAGGGTCAGAATCAAGTAGGTTGAGCGCGCGCGCGAATGGTGCCACTCAGTGGGCAGGAAATGTTAACACGTGTTAAGCAATGGGTGATGTGGCGCGCTACTCACGATTCACCATCTCGCCAGCCATCTTGTATTTGGTGACCACCACATCTGTGGCGATCGTGTTTTTCTCCACTTCTTCTTTCTCGGACATAGTTCCAGTAGAGGATTAGTTGACTGGGACCTCGATGAGCAAAGCAAGACACTGGAAATTGCCACTCAAGTGCTACCGCAACCGAGCCGCCGAGCAGACACAATGAAGCAGTGGGTTGTTCACAGAGGGGGTGACGCATGCTCACTACATGCATCTACTCACATTGGCCACTGAGTGGCGCACTTGCTCACTTGCATCAGGGTGGCTTCACCTGACTTGCTTTCTCTCTTGCTCTCCCTCACTTTCTCCGCATCTGGCAATTCTACCAATCACCTGGTTTTCTCAACATGACCACTGTGGAAATAATCGACCTTACCAAGAATCAAGGAGATGATTCATCCGAAGATGATGGCTCGGCTTGGTTCTCTGATGCTCACAGGAACTATGTAATGTATTGCAAGCGACCCGAGTGGGCAAATTTTGAGCCAGTTAAGCAAGACGATGGTCCTTACAAAGTGGTCACCATTAACTACTCGGATAAGTTTCAGGACGCATTTGACTATTTTCGTGGTATTCTTGCTGTAAATGAAATTTCTGAAAGAGCATTGAAATTGACTGCCGATTGTATTCTCTTCAATCCGTCAAACTACACTGTCTGGTACTACCGAAGAATTCTATTGAAGGAGTTGAATAAAGATTTATTGGAAGAGTTGAAATACATTTCACAGGTCATCGATAATGACAACAAGAAGAACTATCAGGTTTGGGAGCATTACAAGTCAATTTTAAAGAGTTTAAAAGAAAAGATTGACACAGGAGAGATTACTAATTTAACGTTGACTGATTTGACCAAAAAAGCCAAGGATTTCATTCGAAGCGTGCTAAGTGATGATAAGAAGAACTATCATGCTTGGCAGCAGCTGCAGTGGATGGTGCAGGAATGGAATCAGTGGGAAGATGAGATCAAACTTGTCGACACCTTGCTCACTCTGGACGTTCGCAACAATTCCGCGTGGAATCATCGCTTTTTTGTGCTACTCCACACGGGACTCACCGAAGAAGTTATCGATCGCGAGGTTGAGTATACTTTGAATTGGATCAAAAAAGCTACCAACAATGAATCTGCTTGGAACTATCTTCTTGGCATCATAAGGCGTTCTCAACGCAATTTGGAATCGTTTTCCAAAGTATATGAAGTTAGTCAAGAGTTGATGTTAGATGAAGCCACCACATCATCCCATGTAGCTATGTTTATTTTTACTTATCTAAGCGAAAAACTCAAGTCGTTTAAGCAGAATGGCTTGTCGATGAAAGACCCGGAGTTCGCACGAGCTTACTCTGAAGCATCAGATTTGGTCCGACAATTGATTACTGAGTTGGATACTATTCGCCACGAATACTGGACATATCAGATGCAGTTGCTTATAGAAAGTTATCTTCCTTAATTTATATAAAATTTTATATTATATTTACTTGTAAAATGTATGGTTAATTGAAATAAGAGAATAGGAGTATAAAGTTGAAAGTGGTGAATCGTCTGGTCGGGGGTCGAGAAGGGTGGAAATAGTGCTAGGTGAGTGGGATAGTCTTGTTGGCGACTCGGGTGGTGCGCTCTGACCCCATGGGTTTGTTGATGTGGCTTCGGTCCACTGGCTTCATTTGACACTCACTGCCGCCATGTGATCTCCTCCATTTCAATCCTCCTTTCTGCAAAGTGCCAAACTCACTCTTCACTTATGCCACTTGTTCACCTTTCACATTCTTCCACTAATATTCACACCTTTTATTATGGAAGTTGTCAATCATGGATTAAACTACATTTATTTAATCATCTTTAATATACTACTAGTTATTGTAAATAGTTTAAAATTTGGGTTGAATCAATTTTTATAAAATATCTATTGGTTTAGATTTGTTTATCTGGCAACATTCAATGTCGTCGACCTCACAGAGATCGTTGCTTGGTGAGTTTCATGTTATTATCTTCTTTGGTAATACTTAAGATTACAATTACAACTACTTTACTAGCAATGTGATCAACCTCATTCGTTTTCGTTTTTGTGGGAAATCAAACGTCCGTTTCCGTCTCCATCATCACACTTTTTTGGGACAATTCACGCCCCATATACCAAAGTATGGCATTTTGTTCCTAGGGAAGCCAAGATTGCTTTACGAAATAGCACCCGTGTGATCTTAGAGCTCGATTTCGATATGGAATCACTGCGATCATTGTCTAAGTGCCAAATGCTGCCACCAGGTCTCAACCTGTCGAATGTGATTCCCAAAGACATCTACAATCGTTTGGAGAAACATATGGAGTATGTGAAGAAAAAAATTCGACGATGGTTGACTCAGGAACAAAAAGATCGAGGTGTCAGTCCCAATCTATTATACGAATCAATCACTAAAGATTGGAGATTGAAGCGACCCATTTGGGTGATCACTATGCTCAATACTCTTACTGAGAATGATATTAAGTCACGTGGGATTATGATTTTTGACTCATTTCTGTCGCAAATTGCATATAAACAAAGTAAAGAAATTGGCGCTGTGGAGAATGTATGTCCTTATTATTTCTATAGTGATTTGATATAACTTATAAGATGACTTTTTAAAGGCTGAAGAGCAATGTGTAACACTGAACGGATTGAATCATAAACAGGTGTTGGTAGCACTGAACCAGACCCTTGCTCAGCAGGAGGATATCCGACACGGTACTTTGCAGTCAAAGCACACTACTGACGAGTTAATCCGTCACTACAACTGTGGCAATCTTAACGAAGCTCTCTTCAAAGAAGACTTCTCCCAGGTATGTTTGCCACTTAGTTTACAACTAGTCTAACCTCTTTCGATCCAGTTGCCAGTGTCCAACAGCAACAACACATATTTGGTCTCACCTAAAGAACGAGAGATTACAAAAAGTATTGAAGAGTACTTTCGCTCTGAAGTTTACCAGAAGAGGAATCGGCGAATGAGCAAACGCATTCTTGAGCTTTTGGCATCGCACCCAAATCAACGATTCTTTTTTGCTTTTGGTGCAGGTATGTTTCATTTGATAGTTAGTTTAGAATTAAACGAATAAACTTGATTGGGGTGTACACATTGGGGGTAAACATTAAAATACAAGGTGATAAATTAAAAAGATATAATTAAAAAGTAAAGAATAGATATTTGATTATACTTGAAATTAAGCTTAAATGAAGTAGAATATTATAACAAACGATGATAATGAAAATTGAGTTGTAAATTATAATTTTTTAAAATTACTTAAATTTATAAAATTAACTTTTCAGTTATGTCACACACTGCAAAATGTAGGATTTAAAAATTGGACAAAAAATATTTTTTAGTATGTCCAAAATATACTAGTTGAGAAAATTTGGCCAAGTGGAGGGCAAGTTTATCATTAACAAACTGAAGTTAGTAGATACTGTATACTAGACTATAGTATAGCAAGAATTTGCATAACATAATCGAATCCATACTTTCAGCGAGTTTAATTTTGGGAAGCTTTGAATAAATTTAAAAATCTACTAGATGCGTTTGGCTTACAACTCAAGACTAGTATCTTCTTTTTGCATGTCGTCATTTTTACAGGTCATTTCCTTGGTCCAGACTCGATTATCGAGCTTATGAAACAAAGTGGGCTGGAGATAATTCACATCAACACAACCCGTAAACACCGGGTGATGTAAGTGCATGAAATGGTTGTTTGAGAATTAAGCTCATTCATGTAACTCTTGTGGCTTGGTTCATCAAATTGCACAGTTGTAGCACGAAGATCAAGGCCAAATCGAATGAGAGGGTGATGAGAGATGAAGAGAAAGAGCACATCATAGTGCCGGTGCCGTGGCACTGGCCCCTCATTCAGTCTGGTCACTCGGCAAAGCATCAACCGTTCGAGGTGCCCACAGCGTATCTTCCACCCAGCCTGCAGCACCTACCCCACCAAGGAGGACCATCACCGGAGCGCGACCCGTGGTCCAGCCAATTCTACTATTCACGCTTTCACCACTCATCTTTGCATCATCAATCCTCGACCAAACAGCATCGTCACTCGGCGCAACAGTCGCCAGTGAATGATTTATTGTTGCAATCATATAGTTTGAATAAAAAGTAAGTATGGTACCTATTAATAATCCCTTGCGCAATTCATTATGCATGAGCTATGATCAATTAAAGTCTTGCTGACCACTTTGGCGCTAATCTATTGCCACGGTGGTTCAATATTGACACATCGATCTTGTTGTGATCCGCAGTGTGCCGGCTAACATGGTGCCCGCGAGCCACGGCTGGGCCGCGCTTGGTGGCTCACACTTCTCGCCTTCCTCTTCTCTCCATCCACCCCTCTCGGCCCTCTCGCTTTCCTCACACGCCACCACTTCTCCCATCATCTTTCACTACCAATTCTTGGCGTCTTTACTTGTCTCATTGCTCACTCTCCGGTTGTATGTGCAAATGGAGCTTATCTGAACCATCGGAACAAATCTTAAGTCTGTTGCATTGGTGAATATGACTTGAACTTTTGGTTTTATTGTAATTTTTTTCACTATTCTAACACGTGTTTTCTCTTATTTAACCATTTTACAATTGTCGCCTTTACTTTTGCCATTATTGTTGCTTATGTGTGAAATTTTATATTTTTGTTGATTATTTGTTTTTAGAAATGCGCCAATATGAATGGTGCGTTCGTGGACTAGGCTGATTGTTTGCGTGGTGGCAATTGCCCTTCGATGGTTATCCATGTTATGTGCTAACGACCGGAGACCTTAATGACTTCGAGTTAGTCACTATTGATTGCTGCCAGTTTTGTTCGTCTCTCACTTTCCAACTTCTCTCTTATATGTATTAATGCTTGATCAGAATAGTGTGAGATTAAATAAATCTCATCAATTGCCAGCAACGCTTTGCATCCTCTGTCTGTGGTGTGCCGAGTGGCATCACATAGTGGCACTTTATGGCAGGACACACGGCCTGTTGGAATGGACCCGGACGAGGTGGGCAAACAGACAGTCGACGGAGCGATCCAATCATGTCAAAGTCTGCTCGAATCACGCCAGTGATGCCAATAACCCACTGCCACTGGGCACTGTTGCCACTCTCATCACATCGCGCAGATCATCCTCATTTGATTTAATTTTAAATCTAGCCCATGATGATCCTATGCGAGTCAAACCAAAGCAGAGAGAGAGAGAGAGAGATTGGTGCCCAATGGTTTTGGGTGCGCGCGTGTGTGTTAATTGCAAATTGAATCTGCATTGATTTGATTAGTGTCGACCGGCGCTAAGCCTACGCGCGCAAGATTTCATGTGAATCAACCAAGACTAGCTTTTATTGGCTAGCAAACTGGTGTCTATGCCTAGACACGTTGTAGTAGCCACAGAGCGCGATCGAGTCTAAACTAATCTAATAATTAGGCTGCATTACTATAGGATGAAGCACGCTGTGGTTGTGGAAAAGCTGGATCACTCTACCACCTCGTTACTGCCACCCACGTCACCCCTCTTTTGGTGATTTACCCACCAAGCTGGTGACAGATCTAGTGGCATTCTCGGCTACTTTTGGGTCCATTTTGATTGGATATGCAGTGTAATTTGAATCTCATTTTAGAGTTACCATTTTTATGTATTTATCTTGACTTCAATAAATAATTTTTAGATTATAATTTGTTTGGAAAACATTTTAATGGTATGTCAAGAGCTTTAATTAGTTTTACGATTAAAAATTTATTTATTTAAAATTATTTAGAATCCGATGTTTAATTCGTGTTTTGTTATTATACTATAATAATGATAATTTAATTTTAATTTAGAGGGTTTAGTTATTTTGTAATTACATAGTGTTGGTTAGCAGCGAAATCATTGAATGAAAAGTTTTACTTGAGTTCGAAACATTATTTTCATTTTCAATTGCAAACAAATCACACACCCCACTGAATCGATTGGCAAATGACTTTAATTAAAACCGCCTTTCTCTTTCTCCATCTCTCTACTCGAATGTCTTTTTAATTTGACTTTTTCTTATTTAATAATATTTATTTTCAAATATGTTGACGTGCGGTATAAAGTATCTTAATATGAAAATTGAGCCACAGGGTTGCAGCGAGGAAGTGGGAATCTAATCAGAACCAAGTACTGTTCGAATCACCAATCGAAATCTGAGCTACCCATCTGCGCAAAGAGTAATGAAGAGTGGTCTTGTAATGCTGTCCTGTAATGAGTGAGCTACCCATTTCACCGGTGTTGCCATACAAATGCGTCACTGCTTTTCTCAGTTCAGTAGCGGCAATAATTAATTTTGTTGCTTAAGTTGACTGTTCAATTGAATCGATGTAGTTTGACAAGCTGGTCAAGATGACCTTACTCTGTTCACTCTGTATTTCTTGATATATTTTCAGTGTATGTCTCACTCTCTTAATGAAACTCACAAACGCGTCTCCTGAGATTAGATCCTTGCTGAGTGATTTCACCGGTGTCGGAGTTGATCGCGGCTCAATTAGCCAATTGGTTACAATTAGTACGCATGCATAGCGCGCACTGCAGTGACACGAACGGTGTTTGGGTCCAACCTTGGTGCGAATGTCAAAAAGTAAACCGCAGGCAATGGCGGGTAGCATGCCATCAGCCATTCCTGTTTGTTCACTTAACCTCTCTCTCCCTCTCACAATGGAATTTTCCGTTTGTTGACTATGTCATCCATCCATCTGTAGGGTGCGCGCGAGCCATTACTACTGACCTGTTTACATAGTTACCGGGTAGCGGGTTTCGGTGTCGGTGCTGATGATGGGCTCTGCCTACAACACTCCACAATGGCTATCTCTCTTCTTTACTCTCTGTGCAAATGACTGTCTTTATCAATTTCGACAAGTTTTGTCTTGCAGGATAATACTTCGTTGTGGTGTGTTTGTCGATCGACTGGCCACTGACACGCATCATGAAGCCATTCATCGATTGGCGAGCACACATTGCAACGACAGCGATTCTTAATTATCGCTACTGCTAGGATTAACCATCGTCCAGTGGTTCACTTTGATCCATGCACCTGTATTTATCATCTCAACTAGATGCACGTTAATGCACAGGCACAGCTGAGAGATTTTCAATAGACATCCGGTGACTATATTGAATTATTTAGCACTCATATCTTGAGATTCACATGCTACACTGGCGATTGAAAGCTTTTGTGATTGAAACAATTCGAATTTAAATATTGGTAGATTTATTTTTGCTTGACTGATAATTTATTCAGTTTACATAAACTTATAAAATTGAATTTATAATACAAAAGCTAATAACCGTGGATACTAGTAAAGCCACAATTTACATTCAACCACTAGTGATAACGGTAAGCTACTACTATCATTCGAATACAGTAAAAAATTATTTAATTTATATACAATTTATTTTTATTATTTTTATGAAATTCAGCATTTTCAATTATTGTATTGATAGTGACTATTAAACGAACTATTTGTGAGCTGTCAGTGGCTACTCACTATTGCTGGATAACTTCCTTGGTTTAATTTTATAAAAGGAGCGTTGGTCTGCTTTGAGAATTCTTCTGTCAGTCTTAGAAGAGTGTCACTTTACTTGGAGAAAAGGCTTCTCATAAGTTTCTTTTTAGTCTCTCCCTTCCACGAGAGATAGAATCTTAAGGGGTATATATATTCAAAAGTTGCACTTTTTATGAACGTCAAGCATAGGCGGCAAGCAAACAAGTAAGATAGCACTGTTCACTAGTACTATTCTCTATGTAAGCGAACTACCAAATTATTTGGCAAATATATTAATTTCATAATAAATCGACATCAAATCTGATTGATAAAAATGTTTTTGTTTGTTTTGAAAGTAAAGTTTTCGGTTGTGTGCAGTAATTATATGTTATTACGATTATTTTTAAAAATTACTTGATGGAAACTGATTAAGCCTGAATTAGATATTAATATTATTTGGTCACCGTTATGCATTCAATCCATACACGAGTTTTGAAATGGCTCAACGCCTTGAATTCAAAAGGACTAATTGAAATTCTGGCTAGAATTGCACTGGGATTATGCCATTTTTCAGTGAAGCAAAGTGTGCCATTGCCGCTCTGAACATGATTTACTCCTGCTGATTGATTCCTCTGGGCTCACCTACTCACTCAAACTCTGCTGATGACGCGAACTTGGCACTGGTCCCTCTGGTTTTGTTTGTTTGTTGTAACGTTTTATTTTTAATTTGATGCCAATCGGGGATTAAGAATTGAAAGTTTGAACGAGGTGCTGATCGACAATATTAGTGAAAGCATGTAATAGTTGAGGATTTTGAGTTGTTTCTGTAAAACCAGTTCTGTTGTTGCAAAGAGTTCACAGACATAATAGTGGGGTATGTGTAAAGTGGAATTAGCAGTACACTTTAAAGTATGTGTGCTCGTTAAGCCAGTTGGCTATGGATGATGTGACTGGAAGTCGTCACTGGTGAAGTGATCGGGCTCGCGTCGCTATTAATGCTTGCAGTGAAGCTTCCTTTTGCCAGGAGTTTGTCATCTGGGGATTGGCGTCGTTCTTGTGTCGCACTCTTCGTTGTGGGTACATCTTTTAATGAAAAATCTGCTATTTCTACTTATAATCATCCCCAACAAAATATGGATTTACTGGGTGACGCGAAGAGAGCATCTAGAGTTGAAAGTGGACTATGTGTCCAGTTGCGTGTGTTCATTTGTCTTGGTGTGGAGCTGAGTTGAGCTAGCTGAGCTTCACTGGGTGAGGATAGAAGGCATCTGGTGCCAATCGCAATTGGGGTGGACATACCAGTCAATTGCAAGCTAGACAATTCGCAGTTGGGGTGAGGATGATTACTGAACTCGCGTCACTATTGCATCTACAGTCCGACTTGTTCACACTGCTCGCTCGATTAATTTTGATTTGTTTGCTAAAAGATTACACATGGGATTTGTTTTTACACTTTGATTTATTTTTCTATATAGGTTTACAAGCAATCTATTGCTTGTCTTTACTTCAAATGTGGCGATAGTTAAGTTGACCATTAGTAAGTATTTAAAATGTTTCTTAAGTCTCAGTGATGCTCACTTGTAGATGAAGAGGTTGTGAACGTGTGAGAAATTTGCAGGTTTATACACTGGTTGAGGTGCTCGAATCCCGAACTACGACGTGTATTCTCAAGCAATAACAATGTTTTGTTTTGTGCACTGTTACTCGCTCGAGAATACACACAGTCACTCGGGTTAGTTCTCGGTGGACCGCTTTTCATGGTTGTTTTCACTGCCAAGCATTTATGGGTGGTGAAATGCGTTAGATCAAGGCAACTATAAGTTAAAGACAAGACAAAAACAAATAAATTTGCATACCTAACGAGCTTGCAAAGAGGGAAGCCTTGCGAAATGCATTTTTCGCGCAATGAAGTTTGAATGCATTTCTATCCCTTTTGTTTAATTTCACATCATTTGAATCAATAATCAAATTAAGCAACTTCTTTAATTGCGATCTTCTGCTTAACTTGCCGACAATATGTTCAAATCATGTGTAAAAATAAAATAAATAAAACACAAATCAAATAAAAATTAGGTAGGTTTAAGCAAAATGAAATTAGTTTTTAAAGTCTGGAATAAAAAAATTAACTTACATATTTGCACCAAAAGGGTTTAATTAAAAATATCGCGGCAAACAAGAAAGTATCTTTGTCGTCATGGTTATCCAGGAAGAGGAAGTACAGAGATGTTTGCCATATTTCTCACTTAGTTTGACTAGTGATCTCACTGGAATGAGGCTAAACGAGAAGTGCGAAAGGAACTTGAGAAGCAATCAGTAATCGGATGGTGCCTGACAAGTGATCAACGGAGTACTGGTCGATGCGCCATTGGTGGTAGTGACCAAGGCGCTGTTTAGTACATCTGTTGCCAGTGAGTGGGCATCAGGCATCAGCACCTAGATGGTGTATATGGTGTAGTGATGGACCGGCCTCCGGTGACAAGCACGCAGCCGCGGCCCAGCCAACCAGTGTCGACAAGACGTCCTCATTGGACCATCAGCTCGTGGAACTGTTGCCCCACACTAACTCTCCACTACAACTGCCAAGTCGCTCACTACCACCGCCTAGTAAAAATCATCGTCTTTTACTTCTTTATGCAACTCCTTTACTCAAAATCACTATAGGTGAATTAATTGGTTTTAGTACAATTACTAGTGAGATAAACAATCTCATTTCGCTGCTAATTTACACAAACTATGGTTTGAAAACTTTAAATTTTATTCAATTCAATTCTATATAACACTTGACATGAGGATATTTTTTAATTATTGTAGATTTAAAATGTGTTTAAACTTGGAGAGAAAAATAAATAGCTTATCTTGTTTGATTTGTTAGTGTCAGTGATGAAGATTGATATGGCGATGAGTTTTGTCGTGCTTTGAGTAAACAGCAGTTAATTGCTGAAGTCAAATTAATTGCTTTGAGCATCATCATCAAGCAATCGGTGCCAATTGAAATTTAAAGGCACTGGGCAAGTGGCAATTTGCCCAGCAGCGTTTGCATAAGGCACTAAAGAGGGGGTAGTACTATAGTAAACTGTAGTGCCGAATGAGTAGTGAACTCTATGAGCGGTGTTAGCCATACTACTGCTCGTTTCACCACAGACTCTCATCACTGAAGTGATTATCACTCACCAGTCTCTTCTATGTAGCATCTGTTCAGCATTGGCTACTTCTCAAGTGGCCATCGCGTTACCCGATAACTCTTTGACTGGTGTAACGCACCGCTCGACTTCCTACTTTCGCTAGATTGATAATCCATTTGGACACCGCGCACGACAAGATGAGCGGAGTTATCCGAGCAAATATTAGCTTCATCAGAAGTCTATTCAAATTGACACTTTACATTTCCGCAATTCGATTGGTAATGTGGAGAAGTCGCCCGATGACTGCGCGCGGGTGGATTCACTGAGCCTGTGCATTGGCACAAATAGTGACAGCCAGCAGCGGCAAATTTAACTCGAAGCCGACACTTGGTCTGGCGACAAAATGGCCATATTGGTCTTTATTGGCACATCCATTTATAACGAGTAGGCAAAGCACAGAGTGTCATTCGGACAGTGAACGGTTCCAGGTGCAGTTCACTTGAGTAAGACTTGTGAGCACTGGCTGGTTCTACTTAATTCGTCACTTATCTTCTTGTTATCCGAGTTGTCTTTAAAGTCAGTAACATTCATAGTTTTATACATTTTGTTTTATTGCGTAATATTAAAAAATAAGTTAATCAACGTTTGTAGAGAGTACTCAAACAATATAACTTTAATTGTTAGTTGCTCGTATCACTTGCAAGTCTGGTTTTAGCGATGTCTGTTCGAGTTTGGTGACAAAATCCAGATGTGTTCTTATATGAACCTAATATGCAGTTTGGTTGACCAGTGGTTCCAGTTGAGCTTGTGCCGCCTGCTGCTTAATAGCTTTAGCTGAACCAAGAGGGTAGATTGGCTGTCTGGCCATAGTAAGTTGGTAGTACCAACACCACCATTGGCCACTACACCACTTTGCTCTTATTCTCTACAACTTAAGTGGCAATGTTGACGATTGGTCGCGCCTGGTCAGCGGTCGCCACTTGATGTACCAATCTATGGGCAAGTTTCGTTGACATTTATCCGCTAGTGGGTCATTCTATAAGTCGCGATTAGTTTTAATAGAACGCATCAAATCCATACCGTCTGATCCAGGGACTGGTTTGCGCTTGACAAGTTTCTGTGACAAACTCTGCCAGTAGATTTGCCAAATGAGTAAAATGTTGCCACATCATTTGAGTCTCGATCACTGACTTATAGATGACAAGCATAATTTAATAATTTAGCTCAACTTAAATTAAACTTAGCTTACTTTTTTCTATTTCTTTGCTCAATAGCTCGGTGCACTTGAATATTTGCTTTAAACATTTTGAGAATTATTAAATTTACTAGTATTGCAAGATTGCGTTTTAGTGCTACTGTGATTGTTTTATAATATAAATTTTTAATAGTTTTTTGTTTATTTTGTCTCCTGCACCACTTTGAAGTGAACAGTGTAGTCAGGTCAGTTGGTACGAAAGGATGCTCCAGCACTTGATATGCTTCTGCGCTTTTTTCATTAAATTTGTCTCTCATACCAGAGTTTCCTACGCAAATGAGCTAGAACCAGGATTGGAAAAATTCAATTTAATTAATCTACATGTTCGCAATTCAACAATGTGGTTTGCAAAGTGAACATTTAAATGCTTACGCTTGAGCTATGATTAAAGTTTTTTGACAGCTCAGCGGAGCTATTATGTTGGATTTGTTGCGATGGCAGTTATCTCCAATGTCTTCAGCTTTATCCTCGCTAGAAAGTAGCACGTCAGATAGTAGCGCCGCCAATTTTCTCTGGGGTTCTAGACGGTCTAGATCTAGGCGAGAGAGAGCTCGAAACGGTGGCTATTTCCAAGCACTTCGCTGGGTGATGCTCATTTCTTTGGTGCTTATGGGTTTCATGTCACTCAACATTTTTACCGAAGATGTTCATGCAGAATCTAAGTTCCAAGGTTTGTTGGTGGTGATGGCGAGCTTAGCACTGGTCGCATTTGGCCTCTACAGTGTGTGGAATGTGCGCATTTGGTACACAATGCTCTTCTGCTTCTTGCACATGGGTCTCATGCTCTACAAGTTCACTACGCCCGCTTTTCGCAAGAACACCATTGCTTCCATGTTCTATCACACGCCGCATTTCTTTGTTCTTTTTTGTGGCTGGGCCTTCACTTGTCTCGGTATATTTAAGTGCTAAAATCATATTTCCTTTATTTTTATTAATAAAATATAAAAACACGTTTTAAATTATTACAATCAGTAGTACAGTCAAATGTCGCAGTATGGTTTGGGCAAAATACAAATACAGTAGACATCTGTATATTAAATGAGCGGATCAACGAATTAATTTAATGTTATTGAGTGTGTTGCATTCGTTGTGTTTGGATTCAATCTTCTTTCGATGTTTCACTTTCTCCTCGTCCACTTGGAAGCACTGCCAAAAGCGTAGAGTTTCGTCGGCGCCCAAAGAAACTACAGTAGTTTCATCTGCACTCATTGCCATGCCTAGGATACGAGCCGAATGGCCTGCAATGGAAGGAAACATATAAATTATCTTGTAATGAAACTATGGTTATTGATGATTGAAAATATCGACATTTAACAAATAGTAGGTTTTCTTTTAATAAATTTAAAGATTTTAAAGTCTCCTATTATCGTTTTTGTGAGATTTCGAGAAAAATAAACTTTAAAACGACACAAACCAGTAATCAAACTAACCTGTAAGTTCTGCAACCTTGGTGAAATCGGGATACTTCCAAAGGATGAGTTCATTGTTAACATAGCCATGAGAAGAAATCAGTTCGCGATATTCCTTTGACCAAAGAATTGCTGAAACTTGCGATTTGGTGTCGATAGAGTAAAGATTTTGTCCGTTTTGAGTATTCCAGACACGAATCATGCGATCAACAGTGCCACCGCCACTGGCTAGACAGTTGGGTCTCCATGGACACCAAGCCAGAGCCTTAACCGCAGCTTGATGCTCGGTGAAGGTGAAGACGGCAGATTGGGAGGTGTTACTTTGGCTTGCAGTCAGTGAGTCGGACCATAGATTGATGGTGTTGTCGTTGCCACCGCTAGCCAGCAGTCTTCCATTAGGAGACCACTTCAAACCACAAATCTCTTGGCTATGTCCTCTAAATGTTCCAAGCAAGCTTGAGGCCACGCGCACATCGTGATTGTATATATTTCCATCTTTAGAACCAGCACTAAGAATATGCGAATTCCAACTTAAACAGCTAATTCTAAACTCCGAGTTAGACAAATATCGTAGACGAGCAGGTTTTTGAACATCCCAAATCTGAACTCTTCCGTCGCTGACGCCAACTGCCAAATGTTTGCCGCTAGCGACCCAAGATAAGGAAGAAATGTAATCATCTTCAACACTAAGCAGAGGGGTGATATCACCATTTTCGGCATTCCAAAGGTAAACTTCGTTGTTTAGAGCAACAGCCAAAATATTATTACTGCTCCAGTCAAGCAACTGCAGATAGTAGTCGTTACGAATATCAGGTGCATCCAAGATTCTTTCAGGTTGATCCGGAATGTATCGCGAGGACTTTTTAGTAGTACTCGGACACCTGGACGCCGAGTATATTACTTTGAGGTTGTTGGAATAACCTTCCGGTTGGGGTGGAGGCTTGTTTTGATAGCATAGAATTCGGTACTTGGAAATATTACCAACCATTTCAGAAATAGGGGTCGGCTTATTATTTTGGTTTTGAGCTATATTTGGATTGTTAACCTGTAATATAGTAACAAATAATATAGCAAAAAAAGAAACGAATATTAAAACATACCAGATAATGACTTAATTCAAAGTTCATTCCATTACGATCGGGAATAAATCGATCGCCACCGCCAATGGGTGATTTAGATTTGTTGATCATAGGTTTACGCTTGATGCCGCATGGTGTTTTACCGCGAGACGGTGAAATATGAACAGATCTGTTGCCCGGTGATTTATGTCGAAGTGTCGAGTTGAGTTGTGGAGAACGTGAGAGGGAGATGTTCTCGATTCGAGCGTTCAGTTGTGACAAGGATTTGTCCATCATTGGGTAATTGAGCAGTGAGTAGCGTGAAAGTAGCGTTAGTAAAACAAAAAGACGTGTCAAGCCACGACAAGCATGATCACAAAATAGACGCACAAGTTAAAGGCCGTTGAAGGTATTTAAAACTGTTCTCCAATCTTTGTTGCACTGACTCCGCCTTCTTCATTTCAAATCATGCAAACACTACTGTGATTGGTCAACTTAGTCTATGACTTAGACTCTAAGTTAACTAGCTATTCCGAGGGATGGCAGCACGAGTTCAACCCATTTCTACAATTGCGTGCACATGAATTGCAAACCCATGTTGCACTCAATGTTTTTACTGTGGTTATACCTTTTACTGTGCTTACTTTGATAACCAACTGCTTTCAAACGCATCTATTGATTTTGACCTGAAGTACACACATTTAATTCAACAATTGACATAAAATGATAATAAATAAAATTGGCAATTATAAAATTCGGAAAACTTTAATATGTAATGATTATATTATACTTGATCATCGTCTAAAAATTTAATATAATTAAATGGAAAATAGCCTTTTTTCCCGTTGAGTTCGCCTTCCCACTGGCCGTTGATATTGGTATTGGTCACGGTAATAATGTCTCCCTTCTGCAAATATATTGACAAAACACACTCATGAAAAGCATCCTATTAAATGTAAACTCACCTCTAATTTGAGGGCTTTCTTATCATAAGCGTTTGGTATCCTTTGTTGAATAATCACTGCTTTGGCAGGCAAAGTTCGGTTAAGATTGAGCACTATCTTTTTGCTGTTCAGCTCGGTTTTGGGTTCAACGTTGCTCAGCTGAGAATTGAGCGAAGCAGACGAATTTGATGATCCAATCGAGTTTCTGCAATGATCGAGACTAGACAATTCGCTCAAATTGTGGTCGATAGTGACATTTTTTGCTTCAAGCTCATTGGTAGTGTTCGTAGAGTGATCGTTAAGCTTGTTCTTCTCGCTCAGATACTCTTCTTCGTCAATCTTTGATATAAATAAAATAAAATTTTACTGGGATGTTCAAAAGACCAAGAAAAAACAAAACCTGTTCGACGTAAGGTGCGGGAATAGATCCAATATCACCTCTCTCGTTGCGGGCTGTCCACCACTGCTCTTCGTCCTTAGAGATGATTGTCAACAGTTCATTCTTCTTAAAGGGCAAATCTTCCTTGTCATTACCAAGAAATTCAAATTTGGCACGTGCATATTGTAGTTTTTTCTTTGCCTGTTTCAATTCAATAGAATAAAGATTATCTTTAGAGAACAAAACAGTTTTATTTTAAAAAAATATATTTTTTTGAACTTACTGCTCGAATCAATGGAGTAGTGTCAAGATAATGATGTTTATAATAAGTGAGCAAACTAGGAAGATCGTGAAAAGTATTTTCGCCAATCTTAAATCGTGACTCTCCTTGTAAGTCGATCTTGTTTATTATGTAGTGACTTATTTTGTTCTCTTCGCTAGAAATATAAAATTACTTAAGTTCTCAAAAAACCGGGTAAAAAATATATGTACCTGACTGAAAGAACAAGGTCACCGACGACAGAAGTGCTGTGACGAACCAGAAAGACGCCTTTTTCTCGTTCTAGATTAAGAATTTCAATTGCTTGATTTCTGGTCAACGTTCCGAAAAACCAACTATAAGAAGTATATACAAAATAAGTAACAAAAGGTAAGCATTAATCACGTGCTATTCACAATACCATTCTAACATGGATTCAACGAATTCCCAACAAAATTTGATATACATATGCATTCGTTAAGTAACAAGTGTTAATTATGCAAATCTCTGATTTACCTGTTTTGATCGTAAGGATCGAAAGTGGTCATTTTGATAGTCTCTTATTTTATCACAGGTAGTACTGCTGTAGGGTTTCCTTAAAAATGATGATAAGGTTGTAACGATGCTACAGCTGGAATAGCAATCAAGTGCTGTGATGTCACTGCTACTAGCGAGTCACAGTTAGTGATTGATGCAGGATGGGATTGAATTGGTGTCGCATCGAGAGCCAGATTACTTGATCAATTTGATTGACGGTGCGTGTTTAGATGCAATGTGCCTGTCAACTGGTCCACTCACTGATCACTTCCCTCCACTAGTAGTATGATTGCAGGGTTGTAGAGTGAGTTAGACTCTAACTGTTAGAGTGCACTGTGCTTATCCAGTGCCGTGTGATGATCATAACAAAAGCCAGTGACAGAGCGAGTGGCAGTGTGACTGAGTGTACACACCACCAAAACAGACCATCTTCTTGCTTGGTTTTCTAGGCTTAGGGTAATTTTATGAAAACCTATGAACAATGTGAAAGGCTGAGCTTGCCTGACGCTGAGCGACGCCACAGTCTATGAAAGAAAATGATGCGAAAATAATTCCAAAATCTTGAAATCAAGTTTGTTGCTAAACACGTCTGTGCTGCCATCTCTCAGTTAGTTTTTGAAATGAATTTAAACTTAAAATTACATATTCCATTGGATTTTTTTGCGATTAAGTTTGTAAATATGTTCAACTCTGAAGTGAACATGAACATTCCTTAGGCTTCTAAAAATAATGATTTAAAATAATAACTTTAAGTGTAAAATCTCTTTATGTTGAAATTTTTTAATTTATTTAAAGTTATATTTTTAAATTGTTAAGAATTATTTAATTATTAAAAATAAAACCACACTTTCTTTCAATATGCAATTCTTAAAGAAAAATACTTTATTGAATAAATGTTATAAAATATATTAATAAAATAAATGAGTTTAACAAAATCATAATATACAATGTCAAATATACAAAAACAACAAACCTTTTCAAAAACAGCTAATATGGTATACCAACAATGCAGTAGTCCGGTACAGAGTAACGATTAGCAAGTGTTAAGATATAAACTGGTTTTGTGTGATCTGGGAAGCTTGCATAATCTAGTACAAAAAATGTTACTCAGTTTAAATTCTACTGCTAATTAAATTATGATAAATGCGATCAATCATTTTCTTGTTTTGCACCATTTTTTGATTAGCAACTGAGACCAACTTGCGCAGATATTGGCGAGAGGAAACAAAGGTATGATCAATGACAAGGGGCACTTCCAGTGCCAGTGTACTTCTTACTGCTAGTGTGATTCGTCCACTGCCAGAGATGACTAAACCCGAGTTGCGAAAACCACTGTCAAGAGCCAGCTGAAGGAATCGTTGACCGGCTTCTAGTGATCGACAACGAATGTGCACGATAAACGGCTCCAATTTGAAAACAACCTTATCAAACTCAAAACGATCATTGGTGTTTTCTATGCATTGTTTTTCTAACTCTTCAATCAACTGCTCAGAGTCAACAATTAACTCATGTGTAGAATAAAGCCATTGAAGATTTTTCTTCTGTGTTTCTGAGACTTCTGGTAAAGTACCAGTGACAATGACCCGACCAGAGCAAGAACTGGTAGTATAAAAATCAGTAGTATTGTTGATCAACTCGACCAATTCCACGATGGGACTATCAATCGAACCTTTGACACTACGGTCCATCTTGCGCATTGTTTGTTCTCGTTCATGAACAAACTGTCTCACCGGTATTGGATCCCAAACTCTGCTGTGTGTCATTTTGCCTTGACTTCTTCCTTGTTGTCTTACTCGGCGTTGCACTTTTGCACATTGGATCATGTGCTTCTCAGGCATGGCATTCTCTCCTAATATTTAATAGAAATCTACAGTAAATGAAAGGAAAAAGTACACATAAAAGTGTACATTAAATATTATGTTTATGTTGTTACTGCTGACATCTATCGGTTAGTTACTCTAAATAGATTTTAGCGCATTTTAGTTAAACATCACAAATTGCAATGTTTTGAGATCAAAAGAATAAATAAAAACATCAATTACATAATTTATTGCGGTAGATAAATGTGCAATTTTAGTCGAAATCATTAACCATTGCATTGATCAAACTGTTTCGAAACGTAAGGTGAAATTTCGGTAGCACAAAGCGGGCAGCGATTTTGAATGAAGAACCATTTTTTAATACATTGTCTATGAAAAAGGTGGTCGCATTTAGTGGAAACCACAAGTTGCGATCCTTTGCTTTCAAATGGGATCATTTCCATATAGCAAATGCAACATAAATCACTAAACTTGGAAATTTGCTCCTCGGCGGCGTACTGCATCGAGTCCACTATGCGATTGGCCTCACGTCGACGCCAAAAACTATGGAAACCTTCGTTGATTCGTTGCCACACATTGAAATAGCAATGCAAGAAAAGAATAGAACTGTTGATCACATTCGACCGATAATTGACCACTTCCCAAAGCCCGACCATCACAACACTGATTGATATCATAAACTCCAAAATCTTGGTAAAAGAGCGAACATAGTAGACTACTTCGTCAAGGTATTCCCATGGCTCCTTTTGGTAGGAATCCCACCAGAAGAGACAGTGAATTATGACCAGATCAAGCACTCGAGCAGAGTTAAGCAGACTAGTAGAGAATACAACCAGTATCCAGAAATTGACGGGGAAGAGTTGAGCGTAGACACTAGTAACGTAGAGTGGGAAAATGAAGAGAATGGCACAGAGAAGAAACACCTTGAGGTGGTGAACACGATTGGTGTTGTGGTTCATGTTGAGCGATAGAATGGCAGGCTCGGAGATCTCGAGGATCGACTGGAGCAAACTGGAAAGTACCACCAAAAAAATAATGATCAGCACTGCCATGCGAGCGTTGCTGTTCATGTCTGTGAGGGCAGTGATGGAAGTGAGCAGCAGAGTGGTCAACCCTTCTTCCCAACCATTGTGCTCGCGGTTCGTATTCACATTCACCATATTGTTCCTCAAGGTGCTCAAATCGCCCCAAAGGAAGAGCTTGATAGCGGATAATACCAAACATGACAGGTATGTCACCGTAATTGAAGCTGACAATAACGATATGGGACTTGAGTAGATTGTGCAAGCAGCTTCCATCAACGCTTGTGGCCAGTCAAACTCCACTCTAGCATCGGCAATGCTTCGCTCTTGTCGATACAATTGGCTTATAAAGTTTATATTCCAGAATAACAAAAAGTGCACCGGCACAAAAATCTGCTTGAACGTCTTCAAACAGAGAACAACAAATCCTTCATTTTTAATAATCAAAATAACATTTTTTCCAAGTAGTTTCACTTCGTAGAATAATATTGGAAGATACTTGCATAAATAATCTGAAATACTAGCACACAATATTGAGTAGGATACATAGTTTAGAATCTGGAAAGATATAAAAGTATAAAATTTCAAATTTAAATTTAAAATTCAATATATAAATACCATATGAAGTTCTGAATATAGTTGAAGAACATAGATAAAAGTAAACAATGTATATCCAACAATACCTAAAATATTAAAAATGTTATAAAAGAAGACAATATAATAACACATATACGTACCAAATTTCCAAATTTTTAACGGAGATTGAAGCAAAATGAGAGTAATAGAATCAAAGAAAATATGCAAAAGAAATACTGAAGATAAGTCTTGGTTTGTAATTCGAAATATAAAGTGATTAAGATGTTTGCTTGAATATAAAACAAACAAATAATCGATGAAATGTTTTGTATCAAAATAAAATAAATTGTACCACAAATTTAGTGAAACACAGAAAATTGTCCAAAATATCAGATGAAAATATAAAAGTTTGAGATGATAAAGCGGCAATAAGAGCAGTAAGAAGCCAATAAAAAGTGCTATAAATATGAAAAACAAAGTATATAAATTGACTGAATGTAAAACAAAGCAAACAAACCTGCATGAGACAAAATAACTGATACATTTCCAGTGTGAGATGTGAAATGTTTGCAGTAATTGTCAATCAAGAAGAGACTCGGTATTCGAAGAATCACCGAAATCACATGGTCAAGTTGATTCCAAATCAAATGGGACTGGTTGACAAAGGAGTTCATGACTTGCTACTAACCCTGATGAGACCTAATGAAAAATAAGCAATATTTAAAAGGGTCCATTTCTGCTAGAAGTCAAAGGTGAGGCTAGTGGAATCTACTACAAGGGAAATGAATCATTACTAATGATTGATGGAACATCTTAACATTGGAAGCCGTCACCTATCAAAGCTGGATTTAAAAACCAAACAGTGACTGGTGGCGCCATCTCTCCTTTCTCGAGGACAACAGGTTGTGTACGTTATCTGTGAATGGCAGCTCGGAAGCGGCAGTGAGACAGAGAGCGCACTCACATGCCACTGGCAGTGAAGAGCACACGTTGTGCAGCCGCAGCACCGCTCTACTAATTCCTTTCCTTTTCTGCTCGCCTCCGTAACGTTACACTCACGACAATGCCTGTAAGTTTGACCATTTTGGTCCCTTCACCAGATTACTCTCAACCCATTCAGCGTTATTTTATTTGGTCTATGATCATTTTTAGTGTTTGTTTCATTATTTGTTTTTAATCGCATCTTCAACCCCGTTAGGCCGTACTGCATACTTTTTTGTGATACTTAATTTAGTTGGGCTTTTATGTTTAAATTTTTGTTTGATTTTGACATTAACGTTTATTTTGTTTTGCTTTTAAAAGCTTGCGAGAGATTTGCTGCATCCAAGTCCTGCCGAGGAACGGCGAAAGTGCAAGCTCAAGCGTTTGGTCCAACACCCTAACAGCTACTTTATGGACGTCAAGTGTCCTGGTGAGTTTTTGATAAATAAAAAATTTGTTGAAACTAATCATTCGATATCTGCAGGTTGTCTCAAGATCACTACCTTGTTCAGCCACTCACAGACGGTGATTCCATGTAAGGGTTGTTCGACGATCTTGTGTACTCCTACTGGTGGCAAGGCACGTCTGAGAGATGGATGCAGTTTTCGTAAAAAACAACATTAAATTGTGTATTGTTTATACCAATTTTTATTTCTGATCTTTATTAAAAAGATTTGTCTACCATCTACATTTTTTTCGTGTGTATGTTTTATGTGATTGCAAAAAGGGTTCATTCATTCTTGAACGACATGCAATACTACTATTGTATTGTATTAAATAATCTAACAATTTTCAAGTAAAATATCCATTGATTTTATTTCCTTTGATTTTAAAGTTTCATTTTATTTATTATATACAATTGTGTAAAAGACATTAATCAAATTCCATTAATGCCGTTTACTTTGCCTTTGCACAACGCGTAAGTTTGAGGGCATACTATAATGTTTTGAAACTAGATTTTAAACATTTATGAAAAATGTATATTCTGAATACTATTCGTAATATATGTAACATAAATTATGTGAAGAAGAAAATTTTCAAAGCCCACCATGGTTTGAGAAAATATGAAGTGTACAAAACTTGATCACGATTTTATATTCTATCCAGGGCATCTCATGGAAACCTACATATCTACTAGTACAATATTAAAATGTTTATTATTTCCAAAAGATTGGTGAATAAAAATGTTGGTTTGTAGCCGGTTTGGGCGTGAATGTTAGTAGAGAGTAGGCAGGCACCGGTACCCAAGTGGATGCAGAGCTGAGTAGGGCAGAGGAGTGTGGTGAGTGTGTGTGTGTGTGTGTGTGTGTGTGTGTAGTCTGCATCTATCTGAAGGGAGAGTAGTGCGCGCGAGCGACTTGTGCCGAGGCAGTTCGGCTGCAGCTTTCACCATAGCTCGAGCTCGACCTCACCTACCTACCCTCCCTTTGTTGTGGTCAATCACTCATCCACTTGGTGCCCTTTTCTCCATCTCCACTTGAATTCTTAGCTGACCTCAAGTGGTGACCACAATGGCCGTTCACACCGGCGCTACTTCAGGCCAACCAAAGCGCAAAGAAATCTACAAATATGTCGCCCCTTGGACCATCTACTCGATGAACTGGTCTATTCGGCGTGATAAGAAGTTTCGTTTGGCTATTGGCTCTTACATTGAGGAGTATAACAACAAGGTAAACGAGCTGCATATAGACATTTTGTTCCTTATTATAGTTATTATATATATATTTGGCAGGTTCAAATTGTGACCCTAGATGAAAGCACCGCGGAGTTTAATTCTAGGGTGACCTTTGATCATCCTTACCCGACTACCAAAATCATGTGGGTTCCCGACTCTAAGTGTATTCTTCCTGATCTCATGGCCACTAGTGGGGACTATCTGCGAATCTGGCGAGTGCAAGATAACGAGGTCAATTTAGGCTGTCTACTTAACAATGTAAAAATCTTTGTGTTTTTGCTTGATGTTTTGATCATTAATTGTATTGCATGTAGAATAAGAATAGCGATTTTTGCGCTCCTTTGACTTCATTTGATTGGAACGAAGTTGATCCCAACTTGATCGGAACGTCAAGCATTGACACAACTTGCACTATTTGGAATTTAGAAACTGAACAAGCAATTGGTCGGACTGGCACTCTTTCTGGTCAGGTCAAGACTCAATTAATCGCACATGACAAAGAAGTCTTTGATATTGCCTTTAGTGAGGCAGGTGGTGGTCGTGACATTTTTGCATCAGTTGGTGCCGATGGTTCGGTACGAATGTTTGACCTGCGACACCTCGAACACTCAACCATTATCTACGAAGAGCCGAATCGTCAGGCTCTGCTGCGACTAGCTTGGAGCAAGCAAAACACCTTCATGCTGGCTACTTTCTCGATTGACACAAACGAGGTGAACATCATCGATATTCGCGTGCCCTGTAGTCCAGCAGCTCGGTTGAAGAATCATCGTGGTTACATTAATGGCATTTCTTGGGCGCCCCACTCCTCAACTCACATCTGCACAGCTGGTAAGTTGCATTCTTTACAAATGTACTTTTGGCTTACTTTGACACTGACCAGGTGACGATCAACAAGCTTTGATTTGGGATTTGCAAAATCCACAAAATAATACTATTGAAGATCCCATTTTGGCTTATCAAGCAGATGGTGAAATTAATCAAATCCAATGGTCTACTTCTCAGCCTGATTGGATTGCCATTTGCTACAACAGCTCTCTTGAGATACTTCGAGTCTAGCTTGTTCTTGTTCAATTTAATATAACTTCCACTTTCTGATATCAAGTGCATTTCAAGTTAACTTACTCCCATGATCTGATTTGTGGCTATCACTAGTCCATACATCACCTCTGCTCTTGAATGGATTTCTATCACAATGACGGATTATGTTACTATTACTGTAGAATGTACACACCGCTCGAACCCTAATCGTTTCATTTTTACCATTATGCAATTAAATTTCATTTGTGATTCCACAAGTATCTAATCATACCAACTTAAAATGTAACATATATACTATATGCTGATATACATATATACATATAGTTTACCAAATAATCAAATAAACACTTTTTAGATTGTATTTAATATTTCGTTTACTTTTGATTAGTAGTTCAAACATTTAGAGCAAAACACATCATTTCTCATCTACTGATAGTGTTTTTGTAGAATGCTTGTTATTGAACTGTTGGTTAGAATAGCAAGAAGGGGTAGAAGGACATTGAGACTAGTCAATGTCCTTGCTAACAGTTACAGTTGGTGTAGTATCTCCCACCGGTAGTGGATTCTGTCGGATCCGAATTCTGGCTGAGGCGGACCGTATTGTTCGAGTGATGCTTTCCCGTGGCTGTGCGAAAAGCGGCAGTCTCGATGGCTCTCTGCATGCGTTGCATCACCAAATCGAGCAACGTTTCAATGGCTTTTGACACGTTTTGTCCTGTAGCAGCACTGGTTTCGAAGTAGGGAAACCTGACAAGGTATGAATCGGTGAGAGCCACATGGACCACTCATTAATTCACTCACCCATACTTTTGTGCTTCAAATCTAGCACGCTCCTCAGAGATGACACGATGCTCGTAGAGGTCTACCTTGTTGCCACATAAAACTATCTCGGGGTTGATCGTGAAACTGTGTGTCTTCAGTTGCTCTAACCAGTTGCGGATATTAAGAAATGATTTTTCATTGGTGAGGTCAAAAAGAATAATAAAACCCATGGCATCGCGGAAAAAGGCAGTTGTAAGAGAACGAAACCTAGATTGAGTAAATCAGTGGCATAGTTTGGGCCATTGACAAGTCACCTTTC
Organism: Rhinocypha anisoptera; assembly: GCA_011762765.2. Lineage (NCBI taxonomy): Eukaryota > Metazoa > Arthropoda > Insecta > Odonata > Chlorocyphidae > Rhinocypha > Rhinocypha anisoptera. The sequence continues at coordinate 48,253 of WURS02128370.1, read as the reverse complement.
TTGGCCGGCAGTATCCCATAGCTGGAGTTGCACTCGTTGGCTCCGACCTAACAATCCATTGTGCGCTGACCGATACACCTAGCGAAACAGTCAAGCATTTAGGCTCAAGGGACTGTCCAAATGGGACATTCTATTACGATTCGCTTCTCACGAAAGTCAATTCCCACAGTGGATATGAATTTAGAGTTGAACACACCGTCGGTAAACTGATAAAAGAAGCTGGTCTTGCCTACTCCAGAATCGCCTACAAACAAGAGGATTGTGGTTAGTAAACAGTGGTCATGTGCCAGCGTTCTCTACTAACCCAAGGCCAAGAACTTGATCAAATAGTCATACTCGCCGTTGCCAATTTCGCCACTCATCGTTGCACTCTTAATTATATTACAGTCTATTATTATTTAAAATATATATTAATTGACGTCGGTGCTTAAAATATTTGGAACTAATGATAAAGCTTAAAATGCTTAAGTTGTTTTTGATGATTGAGATTATTTAAATTGAAATATTTAACAATTGTTTAATTAAAACTTTATAAACTGAGAACTTTTTATTCTTGAACGTGTTATGGCAAGACAAAAACTGATGAACATAATTTTGGCGCAGCTTAACCGCAGAAGAAACATGTTAAGAATGGCATTTAGCAGACCCAATAAGTGACTAACAATAAAGCCATGTGGGGGAGAAGCCAAGGGTGAGTAGTGAGGGCAAGTTAGTGTACGGAGTTGAGACGAAACATTTGTTTTCTCACTATTCTGCGAGTTAGTTTTTTCTATTTGCATAAAATTATAACGGACAAAAGCTTTTACCGATGTAATACCGTGCAAATACTGGTTGACACAGTAGGCTTACTGACACACTTTTTGGTAATTGAAGTTAACTTGCTTGTAGTGTGTGAAGGGTTTGCTTTGATCAATCGAATTCAGAATTTGAGTGTCAGATATGACTCAAGTTATTCCAGTAGTGGGATGCTACCAATCACTACGAAGTGAAGACAATAATTCCAACCTTTATTGAGCAACCGCAATTGGTGGCAATTCTACAACTTTATGGGAGGTGATAAACAAACATACTGAACAGTTGCATGATTGTTTTACTACTGTGCTTGCATACTATCTAATGGTGTGTATTAGCACATTCTAATCAAGTTGAGTTCGAGCTCTTTTCGATTCATATAAAGTGGCAAAGTGATCAACTTTTCGGCACTGTTCATATTACTGGCCTTATTTTTATAGTCTTTGTGTAGACTGTATGGTCTGGCGCACGCACTAATTGCAGAATTATGGTTTTAATGACGTCTTGTCAATTACAATAATTTTAATATTAACATTATTTGGATGTTTAATTTCCAAAGGCGGATAATTGATTTAGCCCAAAGCGAAGCAACTTTGGTATACGTAGACTTTATCTCAGCCTCAACATTATACTAGGTGCGCTTTAAATGTGATAAGCGAACCATTTGCCACAATGTTTGCCGTCGACACTAACAATGATGGCTCGTGTCGGCATTCCATTTGGTGCTTGTCATCTCTACCAACCGACACACCATCGGTAAGTGCGGAAACAGCTTCACATTACCTATTCATTTTGTCATATTATTTTTTCTCTAAATTAAAGTCTGGAAAGACAGAAGGGTCACTGGTAAGTTTCAATAACAAGTGATGCTGCATTGAAACAAACTATTTGTCAATGTGATCCAAATTGCAATGAATTCGCTCCGAACCTGTGTTTGAAGAGCAAGTTAGTGTTTGCAATTAAAATTAATTAGTAAGCTAAATCGAAGAGAAACCCTATTTAGACCAGTGATGATGTTTGTCTTGCTCATTACAGTTAACCAATGGTCCGAACGTGGAGGAGAGAGCCCGGCACTTTCATCCAGCTACTAGTAGCAAGATGTCATGGTTAGCTATTTTGTTAATAGCCTACCCGGTTCCGCAGATTTGTAGCATTCACATTTACTATTCTTTCAACTTATTTCATTCACTTAGTATAATGGCTTTACTTTTCTAATTCACTTTATGCATTGCAGCACTATTATATTGTGCCCATATCACATTACTGTACGTACATGTAGATAATATTCGATTTTGATGCCTTAGATTTAAAAAGTTATTATTTATAGTCCAGGATTTAGATTTTATTTATTAAAAATCCCTAAGATTTTAGAATCGGATAACTGAAAACTCCCACACGTGAGCGATTAAAACACGGTTATAAATTAAATTTTATAGTTTTTAGAGAAATAAAGGCTCAGTATGCATCTGGAAGGGATAGTTGCCCGTAGTTGCTCAGGTTGTACACGTAAGTTAAACGTGCTTTGAGAAGTTCTTCACTTTAAAAGGTGTAGCACTATGATCCAGAAATTTTCGGAATTTGTCTATCATTTTCCAGATACCTAAGTCTTAGGGTAAGATTATAACAGGTTTGTGGAACTATTTATACAACTTTTAATTAGTTAAAATTAGTGCATTTTAAAGTCAAAGTTTGCCAAAAATTGGCCAAAATGATAAAATTTGCAAAAAAATGAATCAACTATACATTAATTTTGGGGTCATAAAACTGAGACAGTAAGACTTTTTTTAGTTTATCAAGTTATTAATTTTGAATTTATTTATGTTATAGATAAACAAAAGATTCATTTAGCAAAATCAATGATACAGATCAAATGACCCATTAAATACATTAAAAATCAAATTATCATAAAGTTTTGTAGACAACAAGGTTCAAAGTATTTTCCGGACAATAAGAAGGCCGAGATAAATTACAGTGGTGTTTTAAGTTTTACTCGCTTCACTTTTCACCAAGCCATTGAAATCAGTGTAGCTTTCACAATGCATAAATCGAACACTGTCTACTGCTCTCTTCACCCTAAGAAATGAAAGTGGTTAAACTGTTAGATTTTTTCAAGTTTAAACTTGTATGGGAACAATCAAAAATGATAATTGTTTTTCAATAAAAGGCAGTTAATCCTCTTTTTTTAAGTTTGAACTTGGAAGTTGTCACTTTAAACCACACTAAATCTACGTTAAAACAGTAGTTCAAGTTTAAAATTGAATTTGTTTTCCATTACGAGTTTAATCACTTTCATTTCTTAGTGTTTGCTTTACTTTTCTATGTAAATTCAAAAATTAAACTTTGACGCAGCACTGTAATGTGCTCAATTTCATTTGGATCGATAGTTTTGTCTAGACATGAACCACCGGAAAAATGAAACCATAAGAGAGATCGAGAAAAAATTGTTTTGTTAAATTTGATAGTTTTTAATCTAGACGATTCTAAAATTTCTGTCTATTTTTGCTCATATTTGTGCATATAGTTTAGAAATCAGAATTCTCATGCTTTTGTAAAAATTTGCAATTACTTTTATGTACTCAAATATAAGATTAAAATTATATTTTGAAGTAACATAATGAACTAAAATGCCCTTTGAAATTCAAAGGACATTCAAATTGAATTGATTTGCATAAATAGTATACATTATGTATCACTTTGTTTTAAAATTTACACGACCTAAGATGTACTTTACCAGCCAGAACAAGAACAGCTCTATTCTAGATTGACCCAATCGAAACTCACTCAAATTCTTGGTTTTAATTGCATTGTGCAAAGCGATTTGTTATTCAAAAACAAAGAGTAGAGCCTATCTGGTAAACAAAAGCTTATAACAATTATCCTGGTCGAAATGATTGAGTGCTTCTGTCATTCTATAATAAAGGTTTCAAGCGCTAGTTAGCTTCAAAGCTTTCAAGCTTCAAATGCTGCTCACTTGCTAAGCAAACAAACCAGCTGGTTGCGCTAGTATCTTGCTTTTGCATCAAAAGGAATAAAAAAAGTTCGAGTAGTTGTCTCTTCTCTAGTTCAATGCAAAATACAATCTACCCTCAAATTCACGAAAAGTCAGTGTACATTGTCGTAAAGGTGCAGTGAAAGTTCTAAGTTCAGCAAACTCAAGCAAGCACAAAGGCAGGACTACCTGCTGTAACATTATATACAGCGATTGTTACTGTTATTATCAAATCTCGTGAGTTTGAGAGTTTACTGTATCGTTTCGCGTTTTCAACCTTTTTTGTTTTTCCACACTTCTCACGTATGCGCAGTGATGCTAAAGAAAGAAAGACTCGTTGTGTACGTTGGGGGAGTAAGGAATAGAGATTTAATAGGTGAAACAGAGGTTTGAATGAGAGTAAAAATGAGAGAGAGAGAGAGAGAAGGCGAGAAAATGATAAGAATAAATGTGACAGGGTGAGAGAGAGAGAGAGAGAGAGAGAGAGAGAGAGCATGAGAGTGAGTTGTTCAATTCAAATTCTTATTCGATTTTTTCTTTAATATTCGAATTTTTTCTTATTTGATTCTAAGCGTCATAGTATGAAAGAACGGTTGATTTTAAGCGGGTGAAATACAGTATGCCTTCACATTTATGCGTTGTTGCAAAAGAAAAGTAAAAGCATTAATGAAATTCGATTAATTCTTTCTATTTTGCCTTTTCAACAACGCGTAAGTTTGAGAGTCTACTGTACTTGTCAAGCTTAGTTGCGATTCTCTTGGTTAGGTTTTTACAAGTAAGTAAGAACCGTTCGATACTGAGAACCTCTACTGTCAGAGTTTATCGTTTCTCCTACCTAGATTCCACTTGATGAGGCCAAGCGGACTGGATTCTTCTCAATATTCCTCAAATCCCCGAGTTGTGATGGTTCAGAACTCCCTCTCTCTCTCTTTTAACCACAAAATACTGTATTTAAATTAGCAAGTTGTGGTCTGGGTATCCGGCAGTGGTAGCACAGACACATGTTCATCACTTTCCACACCACTCTGGCATCAAAGATTAATGTCCCAGTGTGGAAGTATTGCGTAGATAAATAATTGATTACCTCTATACAATGGAAAACAACAAAGCAGACTTCTGGCTTCTAGTCCATGTTAATTCTTTTACTATTGATGATCTAACATACATTGATTCCCGTGAATATCGTTGACGCAAGGTATGTATCTAAGTATTTTTACCCTTTAAGTGTAAGTAATAACTTTCTCATGAATCTAGTAGGAGGTGGTCTATTAATTATGTGACGAAAAATCATAATTTTCATACTCATTCCTCTTTATTTTAGAATTTTTATTCTCCAAAAAGTTCAATTCAGTGATAGTATTTTTTAAAAATGTAAGCCCTCTCCCTCTTAAAACGCCACATGTGCTATTATACACAAAAGTTCATATCTTACCTTTAGAGAAAACGTTGTTTAAAGTCAGTAAAAATGTTTTTTAAATAGTGCCACTGATTCACCTGTTGACGAACGAAACTAAAATAGAACTTCGATATATTTTGCTTAGAGAAAATGAGAAGTAGTGTGTTTTAGCCTATCATATTCGATGAGTGAAGGAAAGAAGGCGAGCTGGTGAGCGATCAGAACAGTTTGATGTGAAGCGATGATGAAGGGTGAATGCCACAAAGAGGGCCAACTCGACACAGAGACCGAATGTTGTTGGTGGTAACGCTCTCTTGACTCGATGGTGCTCTTTCTGACGCTGCTGGTAACGGTGCCACATGTGCACATATTCAACCGCAGTGCCACAAATCATTCATCCAGTGGGCAGCATACAGCACCACAGAAGCTGGTGAGCTTCTCTTGGCTAGATTTGCGTAGCGGAGCTAGGTTGGTACCAATCGTTTTCAGCCACTATCGTCTCATCGGTTGGCTCTGGCTAAGCTAACCACTCAAAAGTTGAATTAGCATAAACTACCTTACTGTGGGACATGGTGAGTATAAAACTACCAAACTGGGTAGACTTAAGGAATGTAGTGAAAAAAGCGCGCTAAACGGTGTCGATGTGGCCGGCGTGACTGCCAGCTGGCATATGGCCCCTGTCATCGTCTGCACTATCTTATTTTGCTAGTCTGTTGGCAAGCACTGGCTTGCGCATTACCGTCCGGAATCGGAATCAGAGTTGAGATGGTGCTTCACCGCTTGCGGAATGTAACCCTGTAAGAGAGGGCACTGGGCGGCGGGTGAGGAAGCAAACCGTAGGGCTCGCTACACTCCACTCTCTGCACTGTGCACCCACCAAACTGATGCTCCTCGGGCCGCTCGTCCTCACTACAAGGTGGTATACGCCAAACGCATGCGTCATACATCACCAATTTGCAGTTGGCCTTAAGATTTACCACAGAGAAGGGAGTGGTGACCAGTGGTTGTTGCACTAGTGGTTACCGGTGAACCCAACACTAGTTTCTCAACCGCTTCACTCACAAAGTATGAATCTAAGTTCGAATTTAATTGCAAAGTAAGTTTGAATTTTGTAGGTATATTCAAAAGATGGTAAATTACTAATATTATATTTGGAATTTTACCATTTTTGCATTTTTACCAAAATTGCAAATATTTTTGATTTTCTGAGTTCCGTTTAGGCACGGTATACCGTATCTATAGATGAGGCTACTGGTGATAGTTATAGTAGGACAACCTCCGTAACTCACCGAGTAGCTTTCTTGACTAGTTCATTGTTGTCGAGACTAAAAAACTATCTTATGTTATGCAACAGTGACATATATTCATTCCATCATGCATTTTGGTTAATAATTGTGCTCAGGTAAAGTGAGTTTAGACTGTAGATGAACTTCAAAATAAAGGGTCGCACGCACATCTGAAAGACTATTTTATAAAATGCAATTTTTGTAAATAGATGAGTTGAAAGTGCTCATATAGACCAATCACTATGATAATCATAGTATGATTAACGCCTAAATTAACCCGTTGTCTATCAAGTACAGCTGACCATAAAAAATTTTTTAGCTTGCTGTAAACAGTAAATTCAATTATATTCAATCTGCAGCATGCTTTTCTTTATGCTTCTCGCTAGTGTTGAGCTATCTATTACTGTACAGTGAAGATTGTTTACAAAATAGCTTGATTCAATTTGCCTCTTGCTAGTGTAAGACTAGCCACTGTGGAAACGCTGTTACGGTTGGCAGTGAGCCGACCAGGGCACCTAATTGATATTGGTCCTACTAATCTAGCCCCATACTTCACTCACCAACCTTGTGGAAACCCACTGACAACTCATTGGTCCAAATGAAAAAGTTAACATGCTGCGTGCATACCATTCCGATAAACCCTAGCGAATTGCTACTTCAAGAGACTATAGATTAGTACCAACTCCATTTTAAGTTTTGCTAATTTAATTTGTTGTTATTAAATTTAATTATTTTTTCTTCAAGCGACTTTAAATCATTTGTAAGAAAGCTTTAAGTTCACGGCATCAGAAAGATCAGTTAAATTGGAGTAGCCTTTTCCTTGACTTTTGACTTCAACGTTCCATACTGACTAAGATAATAAAGTATATGGTTAATCGTTTCTTTCAGAAATTGAAAAACGTAGCTCGAGAAGTGAATTGTGGACTAATAAGTAATATAGCAGTGTAGTGTTGGTGAGTTGTGATATTGCTCGGGCAGGTGAAAGGCACCCACACTGGAACATAAACACGTAAACTGCTTTGAGTCTGTTGGATCTCCCGGGACATCCACGAACGCACGCAGAGATCGCTCTATAGAGCCAACCGCTTGAGTGCCAACAGATTGCTAAGCAAATCAATTGATGTTACCATCACATCCATTCTACTCTAAGTTCCTAACGATTTTTAGTGATTGAATTGCCATTCAAGTTGTCGAACTATACCGCAATTTTTATTGTAAAAATTAGACATGTTAAACGATACTGGTAGAAATCTTGTTTGTAAGGAAAATATTTTCTAATGTGATGCACTGTCTTTCTGTCTTTTGCTCGCTAATCGACGACCACTAGTACTATTTCAAATGATTAACGGCCACGATTGACTCCCACGAGTGGCAACTCCAATCATAGTTATGGCAGAAGCAGGTGCTTTCGTTGTTATTGAGAACAGTGGGATGTGACAGAAAGAACAAACACTACTGGTTCATAGATATACTACAAACAAGCTTTTGAAACAAAAACAATTTTATTATTTATAATAATATATATAATATAATAGAGAGGGGTGTGAACATATAAGTGATAAAATAGGTGGAGATGCGTAATAGTACTTACAGATGATTGGCATTGAAGTTGGACAACCAGACAAACTGACCCGGCTGTAGACCAAGGAACTAACACACTAAAGACCAGAATGTCTTGCACAAACCTAATTGTGAGTTGCAAAGAATCGGATTAGTGTCGTGATAGCGGGTTCCAATCGAATTAATAGGCTTCACTCTAATCCACTTTTGAGCGGATTAGCTCAATTATAAATGAACGTTGGTTTAACGAAAACATAAAAGACAGCACGGTCAGTATCGCAGTTAGGTGGTCCAATTAACACGTCTGTCTGTGAACTCGTGCAACTATTGGCAGAGTTTGTTTTCAATAAGCGAACCGGATCAATTAATACTAGAAAGATTCAAATGCAGTGCTGTAACAAGCTGGCAGTGACTGGTGGTGGGACCCTGAAATCGTGTCACTTGCTTTCTATCAAGAACTCGTCGCCGTCTTGCACGTTGTAAGTGTAGAGCTTCTTCTGTGCGAAACGCAACTCTTCGATGTGAAGAATGCCCAATATCTCAGACATCTCCTTGTCAATATAGAAAATGCGCACGTTGGAAGAGGATATGTCAAACAGCGAACTAAGCATGAAATAACCAAATGACTTGGTGTTAATGAGTTACTAAGCGTGAGTAGTACTCACCATAATTGCACTTTGAAATTGCGAACGGACTGGTTGAGGTCTGCCTTGACCTCACGGTTCGACTTGCACTTGCGCACTAGCGACTCGTAGCAAAGTTCATCGTCGCCAAGTTGGTCCTCGGTGAGGTCATTGAAGAAAACTCGCACTTCGGCATACTTGGGTGGTGATAGATCTACTTCAGCTAGAGGTTCCACGCGACCATGAATCGAAAAGAGCTCGTAAAATCTGTTCAAAGTGCAAGAATAAAGTAAGTGACAAAGGAAGAAGATTGTAGCGAAGCCAACCTAGGAGGTTTATCCTCTGACTCATGGATAATGAACCACCTAATGAAAGCCCTTTCAGCAAAGACACGCTCGTCCTCAGAAATATCACTACCGTTGAGACGTTGCACTCGAGGCAGACGTGCAATGAGGTGCTGCCGGCGGAGATCAGAGGTGTCCAGCTGATTGAGCACTTGGATGCCTTGACATCGCAACTTGACCAGTTTAGGTAGCTTGTTTAGTCGGTCAATACAGTTCCATGAGCGAATAGGCCAATTGGAAATGTTCATACTGGCCAAGTTTTGCAAGTGTGGTATAACCTCCTCTGGAATCGATTCGATGTTGCAATCCGCCATAGTAAGACATTCCAAAGAAGGAAAAGTCTGCATAAGAACCTTGATGTCATCCCAATTGCACAACTTAGGGTTACCACTAAGATAGAGAAACTTGATGTTCGGGTAGCTCTTGGTAGTACTGAGTTTGATTGAGTCATAGTTGTTCAGACTAAGGTGCAGATCGACAATAGCTGGCATTATGTTGAGCAACAGCTGAACCGCATTCCATGGAATATGCGTGTTGTTCAGCACTAAGCTTTTAATCTTCTCTAATCGCTGACGTTCAGAAGTGCCCAGAAAGCTCGAAGTACACCGTGAGAGATCATTCTCGCTGAGATTCACAAAACGCAGGTTTGGCATCGAGCGTACGATCTTGTACACCTCGTCTATGTCAATAATGCTGTTCGAAGCGAGATCGAGCTCCTCTACGTTGCAACATAATTCGCGTATCTTGAGTTCCGAGCCGGCATGCTTTACACGACACTGGTTTAGCGACAAAGCAGGTGGCAGGATCAAAGGGCTCTCTGTTACAAAATAATCACAAAAGTAGATTAGCCTTGGTAAGAGAATATATTTGAATAGTCGATTGCAATAAGACAAGTTTGCAAAAATTGAAACACCAACGCCATCAACGCGATACTTGCAATAAAGCAAGACAATCCATTTTGACATCGGCTTCTTCTCAAGCCAACTGCCACTAGCTCGCCTAGTGGAACGACTTGCCATATCCTTGTAGTTGATTGAGATTTCAAGTTCAAACTGCCACTAGTGGAAACTGTTGATTGCAGTCTAGTGCCATCAATGACCTCCGCATATGTTGAGGCGAGCAATCCAACCCATCCCCACCATCGGTCTAACGAGTAATGACAGCACGTGCCGTTAAGTTAGCACGCGATTACCATTTCCAACATAACGAAATCCGGAAGAATAGCAGTCAAAAGTGCTGTATGATTACAAAGCAACCCAGCAAATCTCCGTGCCGTGAGATTTCAAATCACACACAAATAACATACGACTAAATGAGCCGATAGGTTGATTGTCTCCACCTCCTAATTGGTTACATAGATAATAATTAGTGTTTGTTGAGTGCTCATTGTGAATCAAGTAAATCAACCATTTATTGGCGTCTGTGGTTTATCACAGTTTCAATAAGTTTGGAACTGCCCTTTCTAAAAGCAACGCACTCCCATGTCTCATGGATATCCTCTAAACTGCAAGTGATTTGTGCATAGACTTACGTGTTATGCCACTTCCATGGTACCAAGACGCATTTCTCATTCAATGTACACATCGTAATCAACATTTATCTTTAAAAAATTAAACTATTTCTTTTATTTGTTCTGTTAAATTAACTTTATATGAAGTTTATTTTACAATATACAAACAAAAAAAACTGGTGTAGCAAGATGGTTATAGATCGGTAGAGAAAGAGTAAGCATGGAAGTCGTTTCGGACTATCTTATCTACCTCTGTTACAGGTTAGAAATAACCACTATAAACTGTGTGATCAGTAGAAAAGAAAAGAAACTCGCGCCAATAGTTAGAGATAGTCATCAAAGTAACGGTGCTAAGGGAATTTTGCAATTGGCCGTAAAGATGAAGCAAGATGGCGCAATCTGCCAACGCAAACAGTGAAAAGAGTGAGATTGACAAGCCTTGAAAAGGGTAAACAGGTTGACTGTGTTAGATACAAATAAAACGCGGTGAAGGCGAGCTCAAACAGCCACTAGCACTAAAGCCATTCACTGGAAGAGGCAAATTCGCCCTCAAGCGTGGCAGCATTACAGTCTGCAGTGTCTAGTGACTCTACTCTTGTTGTTGTTGTACACGCTCTCACTCACTCAACTTACACACAAGCGTCACATGTCCTGTACCAGTAGATTTACATTTACCTGGTCACCACAATGCCCCACAGAGAACGAGAACGCGCAACAAGCATTGAGAGAAAGCCCGATCAAATGGCAAGTAGTGCGAAGGGCCACCGTCAACGATCGTCACATCGCGCTAATCGTCACACAAATCCATTGACCGCTAACTCTTCACGCTAAGCTTGGCCAAACAGGTATTAACAAGCCACGGTGGCCCTCTAATCTCTCCAAGTTTCCTCCAGCTATTGATCCAAATTTAATTTTAAAAATGTGTCTACTCTTGTTTTAAAATGTAGTGAGTAGTTATAGAAATTGGAAACAAAGTTACCTATAAATTCATTATCTAGCAAAGTTTTAGGGCACCCTCTATAACTGTTACCATCGAATACTAGGTTGAGAGAATAAAAAGACAAATGCGTAGTTCAAGCCACCATCAGGACAAAGAATCGTGCAGTTTCAGCGTATGTAACTAATGGTATAATGACTCGACAAATTGCAAAACAAGGAAGCCAGCAACGCGAGTGATGGGACTTGAGGCAGTAATGCCTTTCATTACTACGTAAAGCTATAGTGGCCAGTGGTGTTTGATAGTAGCCAAGCAGAAAGCAAGCGCGAGTAACATTGCATGGGGATTTCGGCGCACTCAGTGCTGAGTGAGTGAGCGCACGCGGGCGCTAGCGTGCACGAGACGTTCATCAATATTCTTTCACAATAGCATAACAACCTTGAGTTTCTACTTCACTTTCATGCTATTTTCTTATCCCCGTCTGTCACACTTTCTCGAATTTTTGGCAAGGTTTATCCGTTGAGGAGCAAATTTGTACCAAAGGTCATGCCTTGTGTAAAACGTCGACATAGAATCCATAATATCTAGAACAGTGATGTGGTCTTGAAAAATGTATATATATACATCGGTGTGTGTGTGTGTGTGTGTGTGTGTTAGCGGGGCATGTGTGTAAATACTAAAATAACCACATGAGCGACCTTAACATTTTAAAATCTATTCTCCGAGAAATCAGATGATAGACAGCAAAGACCAACCTGATTTCTTGGGCGACAGCCCACCAAGAACAAAAACTTCAAACGGACAGTTATCGAATTGAGTATTGGCGTAACGCTGCATGAGAACATCGACAAAAGAGCAGGCCATGGCAAATAGTGCTGCGAGTAAGATCGAGGATAGAAAGTAGAGGCATTCACGGGCTCATATGGAACCACACCAAGCACAAAAATTAACAAGTCCGAAGATAACAACTGACGAGTACAGATCAGATTGCAATTCTGCTTCACAGAGAGTGGGTTCTAGTTGTTATGGGCCTAGTGAGGCAGGTGAAATGAAGAATGAGTGGCTAGTGTGATTGCATGAACAAAGCATGTCTCGCCGTGTTGTGGAGTGGGTGCAGGGCACTCGGGCAAGGAGTGAGAGGTGAGCAGGAAGGAGAGGATAGGGCGACTCGCTCCACCAACCGACGACAAACGACGCAGTAAAAGTGCCAGCTCTCCCAGCCAAGTCTCTCGCCTCAGCTCCACCGAGTCTGGCGCGCACTCGATGGAACATGCAGCAAGGCGGGCTCTGCCACCCGACCTGCCCATCTGATCGCACTTTGTTACAAACACTCTTTGTTTACAAACACTGAGCACGCGCGTTTCTTTTCTATTGCGCTTGTCTCTCCACAGATGGCGCTCAGCTCAGAAAGATTTGAATTTAGTGTGATCAACTTAGGCGCCACTTGTAATCAAGTAGTTTTCACAATTGATCTAGTTATATTTTGACATGAAGAACATATTATTTTATTTAAACCCGTTTTTATAAGAATATGAGCTTTTACGAATTTGAAAACTTCAAGTCTGTGAAAATAAATTAATTAAAATGAAATTAATAATAATAATAAAAGTCGAAATTTTTGCTTTGAGGTTTACATTTTAGAATAAAATTTTCTACATTTTATAGTATTTTTTAAATAATTCTAGAATCATTTGGGTTAGGAATTTTATTAACAAATCTTATCGTTTTGTGATGAAGAAACTTGCGTTTCTTGGGCTACTCGATGCCGACATTTGGTGGTTGAAAAGCATTGAGTACTCAAATTAGGCCATCTAACCTAATTTAGGTATCATAAAAGGAGAGGCTTCAAAGCGCAGCGGTGATCCATTGATCCACTTGAAGCAAGCTAGAACCCCATTCAGAAGATCTCGGTGTTACCCTATCACCACTACCACTATTAGTATCGGAGGCTCGCACTTATTCTCGATCGATTGAATTGGCTCAAAAGCCAGCCTGGAAAACCACAGCTATTTCAATTTTGTGTCCCGGACTAGGCGACCGACTTTGCCACTGGCTGTCGACTTGACCTAATTATTCTGGGCGATACCCGGGCGAAGTTCATCCGTGGCCAAGCGGCCTCGTAGCACAAGCAAATATCGGAATCGAGAGCTGCTCGGTCATTGGGTCAGACGCCTGCCAAGTTGAATCGCCGTTCGCCACAAACTGCCACGGTCCGCTATGCTATATACCGGCATTGCGAGCAGTGGCCCTGTTATGTGCACCAGCATGGCCCGCTCCATCCCCTCCATTCTCACTTTGTGGCGAGACTAACACTAGTTTCATCCTTATTCAACTAACACTGCTTCAGTTCAATTAACACAGCACTGCTATTCTGATGTAACAGTTTGCCGGAGCACGGTTTCATACCCACCCGACAAACTCAGATAACTCACAGACTGGTGCTAGCTTTACAATATGTAAAGTTAACGTTCTTGCGTTTACTTAGGGTCATCTCACCTGCCAATTGAGGAACAAAGACAAATTCTATGTTTCAAAGCAGGTTTTATTGATAATCTTTTCAAATCGATTTTGTTTGAATCTTTTTGTATCAAATGGCTTGCATTAATCTAATCAAATCTTAGTAAAATAGACATAGTGAAATGTGCAATAAGTGAAAAGGCATTTTTACTTGTAAAAATAGAAAACATGATGACAATTAAAAATGTCATTAAGTAATCATTATTGTAATGGGTAATCCTCAATAAGCCACAATATGGTCAGAGCCAAGCTATACATTTTGCAGGGCATAACAACCATGAGCGTACCCTCTGGCTGTAGTCTCAGCATAATATGCATACCCACTTAACAGCGTGACATGCATCCTCATATATGCAAACAAGTTCACATTATTAATTTTAGCAGTTAGATGTCATATTTTTAAAAAATTTATAATGCATAAATCGATCTTTCTACTTGTCACTTTACTTTGTTTGTCTAAGTAAATTCTATAAAACAAAAACTTGGAGCAACACTGTAGTAAGAAAAACTAGCAAAAAAATTGCTTTTAGACGAGCCAAAAACGAAGCCATTGTAAGCATTGTAAGTTATAACTATAGAACAGAACTTTCCCGAGATGCAACCTGTGGTACTTTCTCTACGTATTGACTAGCTCATAGTTTCAGAGTCGTTTCCAAGTGTTTTCTGTTGTGCTTTGTTTAACAAATTTTTATAGGCTTCTGATTCAGTATTTTACTAAATTAATAGAGGTTATGATGTAATCTATCATTGCATGACATAAGGTCAAAACCTTGTTTTTTGCGCAACATAGATTTCATGAACCTAACCTAACCATGTTGACACAGTTTGGATACCAAAACTACTATTTTTAAAATTAAAACATGGCTTTTTACACAACCCACTTAGACTTAAATTGAATTACATCATTTACACGAATCATCGTCTCCCCAAAAACCACTGATTGTCACAATCGGCGAAAGAAAGAAGGGAGATTCATTAATCACAAGAGATAAGTTTTTAATTTTTACCCCCTACTTCTCTCATCTGTGGGGCAGATTTTAACAAATATTAGTACAGTCAAAAGTAGACTGTGATCAGTGATTGGTGAATCTCCCCGAAGTGGTGTCATCACAAAAGGCTTTCTGTTAAAAAGAACAAAAACCCTATTTAAACCAATGACAAAATCTAGCTAAGAAATCCCAGTAACTTTTGTACCTAGCAATCAGACTCTGCTGCGATTAGCGGATCCAAGGGCTCGAGTCTACAGCAACAAACTGAACACATTAATGGTGCTGGTTTTTTTCTTAATACTTTGCTGTTAATTTCAATGGGCTTGGTGTGTTCAGTTTGTTGCTTGAGTTCAATGATTCAGTCCGGATTCAAGTCCAAATGAGTCAGTATTCGAATCGAATCAATTCAACAAAATATACGTCGAGGCGCTGTGCACTCTAAGAAATGAAACTTACATTTTTTCAAGTTTAAATTTAGAAAAGTGCAAGTTAATTTTGTTTAATGTAAAAAACGCCTGTCCAAAACTATACTGGATTAAAAAAATATTTAATATTGTAAGTTTAAAGTCGTGAATGCAAATTTAAAAATAAACTTGTTCCCCATTACAAGTTAAACTACTTTCATTTCTTCCCCTAGTGTTGGCTTATCCAGTGAAGTGCACCGTCCTTTGGAATGGCAGTGTTGTGGTGCTCATCGGGCATCGTGCATCGCGAGATAGAGCGCCTCGATAGCGAGCCAACTGACAGTACCCGTTTTGGTTTGACCAGCCGAATGCCAGTGCTAGGACGCAAAACATTACTCAAACTCACTTTCGAACAAGTCGAAAACCAGTTACCAAAAAAATACGTTTGAGGCTACTTCTGGTGATGAATCCAAGCCAGCTTATTGTTATTGAATTGATTACAACTTATTAATGTGGTTGCGTTCAAATAACCAGTCGCAACCCATTATTTTGAATAAGTGTTAGGATTTAACTGTTGAATTGAATTGGAGAGTAAGAACAAAAAGAAGAACCAGTGAGTAGCCCAACACTTGTCAGTTGGCTGGTCAATCTCGAATGGCTTGCTTATTTTTGCAAAATTGGGTTACGCAAAACTGGGCTGTCTGCATCACACCATAAATCGAGAATGAACTAGTTTTTATAGGAGGGTTGACTTCCTCGACCCTGACTCCTCGGAGGGCTACGTTTTACAAGTGAAAGTCTACCAATTTTTTTCATTATTCATTAAGGCTTTTTTATACGGAAGTAATAGCGTATTGGTGTTAAGGGCGATTTCACCATACATTTTACACCAAACAGTAGATGACATTATCCTTAGTAAATGTGTGCAAAGAAATAAGCTTCATACATTGTCCAAAAGTGAAGTTACAGTAAACCCTCAAACTCATGAGATTTAACAACAATGTCTGTAACAGTCACTGTATATAATGAAACAGCAAGTGGTCCTGCCTTTGTGCTTGCTTGGCTTTTCGAATTTAGAACTTTCACTGTACCTTAACGACAATGACCACTGACTTTTCATGAGTTTGAGGGTAGACTGTAGTTACACGAGACCGAGTTTGTCTGACCACTGAGGCACTCGTCATAGTGGACGTACCGATGTACTGCCATGTGTTAACAAAGTGGGTTGGGCTTATTTGGTTTGGGTTTTTCAATACATTGAAGTGCATTTTTGCCTACTGTTCGTCCATTATGACGATGCCTCAGTGGTTAGTTCTTATGCGTGGGCAAACTTGGGCTAGATGAGCAGTGGCAATATCAGTGTAGTGGCTGCGCTTGCCTTATCCCGTTTACGAGCCACGCAGCAATTCAATCACCAACCATCATGAGCTGCACTCTGCTCATCGACAGTGTTGGGTTAAACACTACGCATGCGTAACTCATGCGTCGGGCCGCGTTACGCATGCGTGGAGAGCACCGCCCAACACTTGTGCAGTGTGGTATGATACCACTGGTATCTAGCCTCTACTCGGCAGGCAGTGCTCGCCCTTTCTGTAGCTGGCAATGTTTACTCCTCTCTGTGCTCCTACTGCTGCTACTGCTGCTGCCGCCGTCGCTGTGGTGGTGTGGTAGTGTGGTGGTGTGGCCGCTGCAGTGCTGTCGTCTTGTCCCACTACTCAATCCATGGAGGCTAGTGTGGTCTCGCAATGATCAGATTGGAATCAGCCCGCACCAAGGCATCCTCCCCGACTGTGGTGTGATGCGACGGTGTTTGAACGGTGCCTGATGGTGACAACCACAAAGGGATTCCAAGACTTGAGCCGAGTCGATTTGTCTAGACGTGCCCAACCGCTCGCCACCAGGAACCTCGTTGCCCCATTCTCAGCACCAATGAGCACGCAAGCACCTTCACTCTACCATTGGTCACCTACAGCCGGCCATCCTTGCACCCACTTACACTCTCTTCACCCCACACTGACACGCTGACTTGCACTCGTGCTCTCTCCCATCGCTTCGTAGTACTTTTACTTACCAATGGCACTTGAAATGCTTCGTCTGGAGTAGCATCATTCTAGTGAGCTCCACTGACCAACAATCTTTCTCTGTGACCCTCAACCTTAATCAGTCCAACGCATCACAGCTGATCTGCCATTCTTGCATCTCACCGGCTGTTTTTATTTATCTAAATGCTCGGACGATCTGCTAAAGCCAATTTAACTGCCCACTGTTCAGTTGTTGCTTTCAGATTCTCTGGTCTCAGGTTTAGGTCACACCAACTGGACAAGCAATCAATCAAAGGCTAACGAGTGATTCTAGTATCAATCTCGCTCGTTCTCGCTTTTTATATTCCTACTTGCTGATCTGCCAGTTTATTTAATGAGTAAGGCAACTGTACGCTCCTGCATAAACTGACACATGCTCTCACAAGTCCGTACCACTTGGATCAGTAACAACATTGTGATTTGCGGCGTCATGATCAGTCCGCGGTTTTACTCAACTCACTGCCTTCACCGGTTAATCTCAACTTGACATTTGCCTTGCTCCATGCATCATCATGCGATTACTCACTCTAAATTACACTGGAATGTCTAATATGTTTTACTGTTTTCAATGGCACCGGCATATACGTCATACATAAAGTGAAGTCGTACCCTCACATGGGTTTGTTGTCATCCGAAGAAAGCTTTGTTTAACCCTTATCGCGTTTATATATTGTGTGTTGTCTTACTCGAGACAGCTCGTCATAATTGGTGTCTCATTCTCGTCGATAACTAGTTAAATTTGTCAATTTAAAATTGTCATTAATCACGTCATCGAAGTTATCTGTGAAGCTGTAGTAGCTGGAGACGTCTAATACTGACCGCTTTATCATCGCTTGCTTAGTCTCACCACGCATCTCTTTGGCAGCAATTGCTAGAACTTGCAACCGATCAACCGTGTGAATCCCCTGTGTCGTCTTCTCGAATTGAATGGATTTTATTTTTCACCAACTAGTCTAAAACCCACCCACTCGATTCTGTGTATTTCTACTCTCCTCGGCAGTATCAGTGTTGTTTTCGGTGCGAGAAAGGGACGCCCACTTGACCCAGTGCGCTCTGTGCTGAATGCGCCGGCCCGTGCAACGAGTGTCTGTCTTAGCCCAAATTTTCGTTGTTTTCACTCTAACTCGCATCCTAAGTAGTCCGTTTTTGCGATCAGTTATTTCATCAGCTCTTCTCAAAGAAGCATCTAGTGCTGAAGTAGAATCATCAATAGCACAATATACTACCCGTTCATCTGGCTATAGTCATTGTTTATCTATTAGTGTTCTCCATCTTCAGTGTCAAATTTTGCTCTTCAGTATTTGTCGCCAAAAATTCTCTCCTAGCAGCTTTATCAACTTGTCTATTTTTTCGTAGTTGCAAGTTACTCGTCGACGTCGCTTAAGACGTCCGACGAGTCCTGAAACTAGCAAACACGGGTATTACAGTGATGGCGTGCTGTCTGAGTGAAGAGGCGAAGGAGCAAAAAAGGATAAATCAAGAAATTGAACGTCAACTTCGCAAGGACAAGCGCGATGCTCGCCGGGAACTTAAGCTCCTTCTGCTCGGTACGTATGGTGGGTGGGCACTGAAAGGTGTACCCAAAAGCTTAGAATTAATCCAGAATATATTATCTCCCAAATTGAGTCGATTTGCAATCACGTGGCGCAAGTTGATATCTAAGCTAGTTCTAGTTTGTGGGGGCACCACTGCTGTTTGGAGTTGTCCTACACTTCGTAACAGAAGTGTCGGGTGGTTGATTGACATTGGGGATGGCTTCCCACTGAAGGACCAAAGGTTCGATACAATGAACCAAGGACCAAGCCGGTGTAGCAACCGGGCGTGAATGAGCCTCTAAACACGAAGACACGCTACTTAAGACCTAGAAAGTGCCTAGTGTTGTGAAAGTGAGCAAGGCTCGCACCCAAAGTGTGGCTAAACAAGAGTGGTGAAACACGCGCGCCAATGTGAAGCACAAGTGGTAGAAGCAGCTTGCCACTCTGAGTGTGTGGGCGACTGGGCACACGCCCGGCCCAGTGCCACTGCTACGTAGTGACCTCAATTCTGGTCTCTTCGCGTTCTGTTCCAATTTTACTCTTGCTCACTTCTATGATCCTCATGTCTTATTGCTTGTTCTGGCTTCTGCTCGTTGCGTCTTGTGTGCATCTTTGTCCCAGTCCGGGCCAAGCTCTTCGATTCTGTGCATACAAACAACAACAAAAAGGCAGGCGATCCGGGCGACCCCGATCTAGAAGAGCGCACAGGGCGAGGGCAATGCGAAACGTGTCCTATCAGCTCGGGGCCACAACACAGCGTCACGCTGCGTTGTGCTTTGGCTAAATGGTACTGGTTTGCAACACTGTTTGTACCGTTTTGGTACTTTTACTCCTTTGCTTTACTTGACCTTTACAAACTTTCAAATAGCGAATTTATAAAACTATACTATAAAAACGAATAGATGCTTTTCTAATACACGCCAGTCTAAAGTGTCCTAATTTTAGACAAAACCCTTGAACAAAAATGAATCGGGAAATTGAAGTTGGTCAAGAAATCTCGACGTGAACTAGGTGTATTATTTAACTTAGGGATCGCAGAAAAAGCCAACCTTAAAAGAAAGTTTCTAGAAAAACGTTACTTTGATAGTGCTTTTTGACCCAAAAAAATCCAGAAACTCTCTTATGTAAATACACAGGATTGGTTTTTCCTGCCATCCCTATTTAACTGAATCCGAGGTTAAATATGCTCTATTTATTGCATTCAGGGGTTTCATTAGCTAAAAGAGTTTCTTATGCTGGCAAGTGGACTCTCACGAACGTAAGTGATGGCGAGAAAAAAAAGAAGTGAAGGAATTAAGATCGACTACCTCAGGAGAAGGGTCATCGGTTGACCACTAAGAAGTTAGTGGCAATGAGCATGGACCTTCTGGAAACCTGTCCTCGCTTGGCATTTGTTGTGCCAAAGCAGTGCAAACACTGTGCCCTGCCAAACCCCTGTTCATAGGCTCGTTACTAGTGACACGGGTTTGGCAGCAGTAGTTTGCATCCATTGCTTGCACGAGGTCCCGGTCGCAATCGCCAGCTTGATGACTCGATTTGCTAGGGAAATTGTCATTAGGGACACAATGGCACATTTACGCGCCTATTCTCTCTGTCCGTTGGCCAAGGTAGTATGGAACTCATGGTGCCTATCGGGTAGTAATCGATCGCTATCCAATCAGTCAACTCACAACTAGTCAAGCAAATCTATGCTAACTAGTGCACACTCTTCCTAGGACATCTCTTGAAAAAAACTTGAGTTTTTAATTTTTTTGGTTTGGTCAACAATGCAATGGTAGAATATATGAAGTCATTTGACTAGTTCATTTGCTATCGCCAGAGCTTTGCTTTGCTTCTTGACCACACTCTTCACACGTCACTACTGCAAGACGAGAATCATGTTAAGCGCTACGGTCGGTGCACTCTTTTCCACCCAATTGCTTTAGCACATTTGATGCCTTCCATGTCCATTTCTCGCTTTGCTTATTCAATTTAAATGTATTGCCATTATTTTTGTCTGATACTTTCCTCGTACTGAAGGATACTACTTGGTCCGCTTGCTCTTGGCGAGCGACCTGTCTGCCGGCGGCTGGCCATAATGAAGATACTTATTGGTGCGTGTGCCGCCGGCGCCTCGCAAGTAGCTGCTAGTGTACTCACCTCTAGTGAGGTGCTGTTGCCGAGTGATGGCAAAGTCAAACTCGAAGACAGATCAGTCTCACCAGGAGGAGACCTTCGTTGTGCTTTTCCTTGTACTCAAGAATGTCGTCGCGCGCCATGTGGATCTACCCCGCTTTCTCTCTCTCTCTCTCTCTCTCTATGCGCGCGTCTGCACTTTTATCTTTGCTTGCTCATAGGCTTTTGGTGCATTAAGTAGATGCATATTTGCAGCAAATTACACCGATCCAATCCGTGGCTCATAATTCAATGTTTAGTGCGATATGTTCCTTAATAACTTTGTTGGTCTTTTGGCTCAATGCCGGCTGTGTGACTAGTGCTTTGTGACTGACGATGTCCACGGACTTGTTACTTTATATCTTAACTTTGATTCTTGAATTCATTTTCATTTAATACTTATATAAAAATTAATAATGTCAAAAATTTATGTGGGTTTTTGTCAACTATGAAATGGGGCACGATTATGACTTGATATGAAACACAGGAGTCTCTCTTGGGACATGAAACTTTTATTGGTTAAATCATTGTAATGTGTCGAGAGTCACATCCAGTTACGCGTGATTATCCCGATCAAAGCACTCCTGAGGATGATCAACTTATCGCATCACTGCGATTTGATGGCTGTCACTAACAGACCATTGCATTGCATTCATTGCGCTGGGAAACAACTTGCGTGGCACTTTACTCCATGGGTTCGTTGCTTGATACTTGTCGTTACTTATGTTGTAGGTGCTTTTTAAGGCTTACTAGTGACAGTTTAACTATTTAGTATCTACTGATGGTAAAATATTCTCTTATAATGTGGCGAACGTCATATTTTTGGTAGATTAATGTTAGAGATGCGTATAATTTGGATCAATTCACGTTTAAATTTGCAAGAATGATTCTGGTGATGAGTGTTACTTTGAAAAGGATGGTTGGTTGTATGATGGTGGTAGCATCGAGTATTAGTTGGTGAAAGGGCCATGGTTGTGATCCATGCCTGGCTACCGAGTGGAGCCATCCGCACACAGCATGAGGATAGCGTTGATTTGTTTACATTATCGCTCTATGACTACTGATACCGGCTGGCTTCACTAGGTGTTGGTGGTGTGTATTGCCGAAGTAGGCCAGTTCTCTGATCACCACAGAATGCGTTTGCTGTGGGCGAGGCCCGCCACAGCTTGCCGACAACGACTGGTGCATTCCAACCGCTTTTCTGGCTGGTCGCCATCGCGCCTCACTGCCTCTGGATCACTGCTCGATGATTTGATTGATCTGTCGAGGCTGATTAGCATGGCGAATCGAGTGGAGGGCGCAAGCGGTCTGGTGGTGTGGTGTGTGGTGTGCACGCGCCAGACAATCCACTCCGGTTACGTGTTGCTCCTGCTTGAGCTTTTCCATTTGTTGTTTCTTAGATACTGTTGATTGGCTTTAGAGCTGATTGATTTATGTCCCCCGGCTTGCTCTAGAATGATAGCAATTCAACTTGAACTACTCACAAATTTTGCCATTTTAAAATTCAATGATCATCATCTCAGGAATAAGATTGCACTCAATAGAACTTTTAAATTAAACAAAAAAAATTACTTTGCTCGGTAAAAATTGCATATCTAGAGCATAGGAATGTAGTTAAATGTTGTCACAATTAAAGCTATAGTATAAAGAAGTAGTATTAGTAGTCTGAAGTCAATTTATTGTGCCTTGAAGCAAATTCTATTTGAAAAGCCTAATCTAATCATTTGGATTTTCTAACAGGCACTGGAGAGTCGGGCAAAAGCACCTTCATCAAGCAAATGCGAATCATTCATGGCTCCGGTTACTCCGATGAGGATAAGAGGGGTTTCATCAAACTTGTCTACCAAAACATTTTTATGGCAATGCAGAGTATGATTAAGGCAATGGATATGCTCAAAATACAATACAAAGATCCAATGAATAAGGTAAGGATTCTAGTGATATAGACTGTGTTCGCTGGAATCTCAACTCCAATTTGTCAACAGGAGAATGCGGAACTAGTGCGAGCAGTGGACTATGAAACTGTGACCACTTTCGACAGCCCCTACGTAGAAGCTATCAAAGCACTTTGGGTAGACGGCGGCATTCAAGAGTGCTTCGATCGAAGGAGAGAATATCAGCTCACCGACTCTGCCAAATAGTGAGTTGGAATTGGATTCGCAATTTAACTATAACATTTCATTTCTCTCTCTCACTCAGCTACCTAAGTGACATTGATAGAATAGCAAATGTTGATTATTTGCCTACGCAGCAAGACATTCTTCGAGTTCGAGTGCCTACCACAGGCATCATAGAATACCCTTTCGACCTAGATTCGATCATCTTTAGGTATACTTTTTGTTACTTTTTTCTTTTGGCTTTACTAATTTTGTTATTTTCTAGAATGGTAGACGTAGGTGGACAAAGATCGGAGAGACGGAAATGGATACACTGCTTTGAAAATGTGACCTCAATTATTTTTTTAGTCGCCTTAAGTGAATATGATCAAATATTATTTGAGTCGGACAACGAGGTAAATGTTCAATAGTTTTAATAAGTCATTTTAAAATGTATTTTTTTCGTTCTCACAGAATCGAATGGAGGAAAGCAAAGCGTTATTTAAAACTATAATCACATATCCGTGGTTTCAAAACTCTTCTGTAATTTTATTTTTGAATAAGAAAGATCTACTAGAAGAGAAGATAATGTACTCTCATTTAGTAGACTACTTTCCTGAATATGATGGTTAGTTACTTCTGTTTCTTGAGTTAGATCAAGTAACTAATGGCAATATATTACTTTTCAGGGCCAAAGAAAGATCCAATTCATGCTAGAGAATTCATATTGAAAATGTTTGTCGATCTCAACCCAGACAGTGAAAAAATAATCTATTCTCACTTTACCTGTGCAACAGGTAAGTAAATTTTTGCTATAAGTATTGTTTTGAGTAATTTAAAGAACCGATTGTGTCATTTGGTTGAATGGCTAATGGTTAAATTTCGGTTTTAAGTTGATCTAATCGGTGCACAAGTTTTAAAAGAAAGTTTATAGTAAATACATCATGATCTGTTAACCTATTAAAAATTGGATGTATCTAATGGTTTTTATTTTTCAAACAGATACTGAAAATATTCGATTTGTTTTTGCTGCCGTCAAAGATACTATTCTACAATCTAATCTTAAAGAGTACAACTTGGTTTAGTGCAACTATTTTATGTATAAAATTTTTTTATATGATTTATACACTATCTTTTGCCACCGCCGTGACCAACGACCGCTGCGACTTTTTCTACTTTATATATATTTTATTCTTAAAATGATAAAAATGCAAAAAGCCCGTCAAGTTGCCCCTGTGAACCCACTGTGTGTCCATATTCAATATGGCAAAGAAGGTCTAGCAACGATGGCTCGCTTCTCTTGTGATGGGCACCGAGCCCGCTTGTCCCCTGGCCACGCCCTCTCCTCCACCCCCCGAGATGTCCACGGGCTCACCAACAACACCCTCTCCTCACCCCAGTGTTCGGCTCGCTCCAACACCAGTTTGATGCCATCCATTTTCTGATTGTCACTCACCGCCAGTGAAACAACCAACATACACACACCAATACACTTGTTTCTATTTGTTTTCAAATTTTATTATTTTTCTAATTGACATTTTTTTGTTCTTTATTTTTTCTTTATATCTTTCTTGTTTTTTGGTTTCTTTTCAATGTTATTTTTTTATTGTACAGAAATCAATTACAAACAATTTTTCTTGATTCATTTACACGACACTCATAAATGGTATATACGACTATTTATACGCAATATATATATAATAATGGCACTCGTACACCCTCTGACAAAACAAGAAACCAAAATTTATTTTTAGGAGAAAATTAATTAATCAACTTTATAATACATATACTTTACTTGAAATGATGACAATTGTCTTGACTGATGGTTTGATGAATGAGCCAAGCGCAGCCCTTTGAGCACTCGGCATTTGCCTCTCTTTTATCCTTTTTCGAACCTTATTTTATCCTGCCTCTTCTGCCCAAGACACCACCCTAACCCAATGTACATTTGTATTTGGACCTTCTCTTCCGCTCGCCCTCACTGTTTTATATATATATAATTATTATTATACATTTACTTCTATTTATACTCTTTTTCTTTTTTTTTCTCATACACAACTTGCAACAATTGTGTTCAAAACTGTACAGACACAAAAAATGGACTCCATCTCAAATAAACTGCTGAGGCAATGAGATAGGCAAGAGCAGACCAGCATCACTCACCCACAGCATCTCTTTGCCGCTTTCTTCTAATATTTTGCCATATGTTTCATCGAGACAGCCCGACTAGACCGTTTCAAGGCAATATCAGTTCTGTTCCTTAGGTTCGACTTTGTGTTCACAGTGTCCGTATAGATTTGAATATTGAGAATAGATTTGCTCCTCGCTAACTACAGTACCTGATGCTTGGTAGTGTCGCACCTTAGCAGACTTGTGGCAACTCGCGGTGCACTTCTGCTGAATCGAACGCCCAAATGTGAAATGTTAGTTGGTCAGCTCGCGACATGAGATGTACTGAGAGCTGTGTTTGCCTCCGATCCCTCGCTAACCACCCATCGACTGGCCATCACGGTGCTACTCTACGCGCTTTAAGCACTTCTTGCCCCTTTCTCTTCTTGTTCGCTTTCACTCAGCGAATCCACACTAGCCAACATTTCCACATTTTGAATTGATTTTTTTTGTTTTCAATTTATATATTGTTTATTTTTTGTTTTATATTTATTTTTCACAAATACACACTTATACACCAACATTTACACACAAAGACACACTTTCACATGCTTTTGTTATAAAAAAATATTTGTTATAACTGTAATTTGAATATATTGAATAATAACAAATCTTGTATAACTTAACAAAAATATGAAAATATTTGTAAAATAAATTTTTATATAAATTTTATTAATAATACCGCGAAAATACTTATGAACCAGCATTAGTGTAACGTCCTCTGTGGATCGGTCACTATTTGACGTTTTGCAAGCAAATGCAATGTAATACTCTATAGTTTTACAAATTGTTGGCATGCTTTGCAGCTTGACCCGGGTGCAAACTGTGTTGTGTGATTAATCGGATTACTCAAGATGAACTACAAACTTGTTCACACTGAGAATAATGCACATGATGACACTATTTGGTCAGTGGCATGGGGCAAGAATGAGCCTAACAATGTAGAGTATATTGTGACCGCTAGCCTCGATGATACAGTGAAAGCTTGGAAATGGTTTGTTACATATATATTTATTATATAAATTCGGATTTGATTAACATTTGTTTCCAACATTGTTGATAGCGAGGATGATGGTCTTGTCCTGCAGTATATTTTCGAAGGACATTTTTTGGGTGTGACTTCCGTGGATATTAACCACACAGGTACCGCGGTAGTTGCTAATTCACAAGATAACCACATTCGTTACTGGAACATTGATTCAAATGAAGATTACATCAACGTAGACGCAGGTCCGGTCAATGCTTGGAGTGTTGTTTTCTCACCTGACTCACAGTACGTGGCTACATGCACCCAAAACGGCAAAATTGTGCTATATGCTACCAAAACTGGACAGAAATACAAAGAGTTTGACTCAACCGGCAAGTTCACTATGTGTGTTGCCATCGTAAGTTTGAGAAAACCATAACTTGTAATGAAGCATACTTTATTGAAGTTTAAACTATTGAATATTACAATATAGTTTAAAATAGATTCTCGTGAATTTATCCTCCGACTTGTTGATTATTGTATATTTTAATTTTATAGAGGAATGACTTCAAGCAAATTGCCGGTGGGGTGATTGACGGCATGATTCAACTATTCGATGTGGAAACGGGCAAAATAATCAGCACATTAGAGGGTCATGCTATGCCAATTCGATCTCTATGTTACTCGAGTGACGGCAAATATCTTCTTACTGGCTCAGATGATTGCCACGTGAAGATCTATGAAGTTGCAAGCGGTGAATTGTTGGAAACCCTTTCAAGTCATAGTGCTTCAGTGCTCAGTGTGTCTTTTGCTCCAGACAGTCGGCACTTTGCCTCGAGGTTTGGTCAATATCTTCTTATATTAATCAACATTAATATCTAATCACTTCTACTTTAGTTCATCGGATAAAACTGTAAAGTTGTGGGATATGGAGAAAATGAAGACTAAAGAATGCGTGCACACATTTAGCAACCACAAAGATCAAGTTTGGGGCGTAAAGTACAGTCCGTCTGGTTCACGATTAGTATCGGTGTCGGAAGACAAGTCGATCTGCATTTACAGCTGTGTCTGAGTCACTCGTTTGATTCGTCTTCACTTTTACTTTCATTCATCTCATAAATCTCTTGAATGGATTCGGCTGTATGTGGAGAAGAGAATGTAATTAAATCAAGTAGAAGAACATCACTACTTACTTGAGGAAGCCGAGTGAGCTTTGTTTTTGTCTCGATTCTCATTACTGATTGATTTGTTCTGCTTACTCACCGTAGCCATGATCGAATTCATCAGATCGATTCGCGAATCGAGACTAATTAGGTTAACAAGTGTTAATGAAGTAGTTTTTACAAATGGTCTTTTTGCCTACCTATGTTGCTTGTCTGTTAGCAACAGTCCTTTGATACGTCGCCGTAACGCTGGACTTTGCCGGGCCCCAAAACGCGTCATATCTCCAAAGAAGTTTACATAATCTCTGGCTAATTCCTGATTATCGAATATTGCCATGAAACTAGCGTTAATTATTTTGGGCGTCATGGGACTATTAGACAGCAAGAGACTGGTGCCAAATGCAGGCGATTTTTTCTTGATCTCTGCCAGTGAGATGCCTCGACTTATCTGGTCTTGACGGTCTTGACCGAAAGACTTAAGCACAATGGTGGCCATCTCTTTGATCAGGTACCAGTCACGTTGAATATCAGACAACTCGGTCTTATGGGAAGTCACCGTAAAGCGGATGACATAAGTACCTTTGAGGGAAGCTGGTACACAGTGTAGTTTACCGCTAGAGTTGAGTTTTTTGAGGAGACACTCGGTCAGTTGGTTGTGGCCCTTGAGGCGAAATACAACCATTCCAAGGTGTCTTTTGGCTGGAATCTCGAAGCGTGTGTCCAACTTAACCAATTCCTCAAAAGACATTGCTAGGCGAACTCCTTTGCGCACATGGTTCTGTAAACCCTTGATGCCATAGTTGCGAATCACAAACCAGAGTTTGAGTGCACGGAATCGCTTGCTCAGCGGTATCTGCCAGTGCATGAAATCGATGGCCAGCCCAGTGTTTTCATGCTTCAAGTAAAGTGGGTCCACGTTGAAAGTGCGATGCAACGAACCACTGTTTTTGACCCACATTGCAGTACAGTCAAAGTGAACCATCATCCACTTGGAAGGGTTGAAGGCAATGCTTTGCACCATCTCAATGCCTTTTAGCCAGGTTTGGTATTCAGGGCAAATGAAGGCAGTTCCGGCATAAGCTGCGTCTACATGTACCCAGATATGTTCTGTGGCAGCAATCGGGCCCAACTCGTTTAGGTTGTCGAAGGCACAAGAGCCAGTAGTGCCCAGAGTGGCACAAAGAAAAAAAGGAATGAGACCCTCTTCTTTGTCGTGTCGAATAGCCTCAATTAGTTTGTCTCCGCGCAGCGAGAACTGCTCGTCTGACTCAATGAAATGCATCTTGACCAGTCCAATCAAGCCAGCTTTTTCTACCGACGAGTGTGCTTGATCTGAGGCATACGCAACCAGACGGCTATTGATGTAAGCGTCATCGAGAGAGTCGTCCAGTTCTTCACGAATGCGTCGAATCATCTCAGTGCGCGCAGCAAGCAAAGCCACAAAGGTAGCCTCTGAGGAAGTGGTCTGGATGACACCACCACCGTTGCCGTTGGAACGACTGTGTAGAAAGTCGTCAGGTAAACCGATCATCTGTCCCAGCCAATCCATAACAATGATCTCCAACTCGGTGCAGGCAGGACAAGAGGCCTAAAGAATTGACAAATTGAGAAAGAAGTGCAGTCTTATATAAAATTGCAACCAACCCAGGTGAAACCAAGAGATCCAATAGCGTTAGCCAACATGTCTCCTAACAAAGATGCAGGGCAGTTGAGTGCAGGGAAGTAAGCGTGCATGTAGGGCGACTGCCAATGAGTAATTCCTGAAACATGAATTCATTGATCGACCAATTGTGTAGTGACTCCCAAACACATCACTTACCCGGCATGATAACTCGCTCAACATCAATAAATATCTCTTGCCAACTCTCGCCCTCATTCGGAGCTTCTTCGGGTAGTAAATTTTTCATGTATCCTGGCTTTACGTTGGGAAACACACGTCGAGTTTTGATCGTTTCCAGATAATCGGCAATGTAATCCACCAGTTCTTTTCCTACATTATTGATTGAGAACTTTGAGTCTCAAACACTCGAATGCTCACCATGTTTTCGAAAGTCTTGCCAGTTCATCGTGGATAGTTGATGCGATTTGAACTCAAACCAAAACTCAACTAAAACCATTTTGTACTCAACAATAGCTTTATATGAAGAGGAAGCAGCTGATCGTCCGCTCTAATTAGCAACTTTATCAAAATTATTAAAGCCAACGGTGTCAGTGCCAATATGACCGAAACTATCGTAGTCCCATGAGACCTATCTGTTTGGGTCAAAGCAGCTCGATGCTAATCAAACCCGACCAGTAATAGGATTTCCTTGTCATTTCCATCCATTGATCAATTAATGCAATTAGTACCATCATATAATGCCAGGCCAATAGATAATTTAATACAAAAATAATTCATTACTCATGACGGTTTTCATTGATTCTCGTTGGCTATCTGCACTTCAGCCTCATTTTCTCCTTCACTCTCATAGATGGCAAAAAGACGAGCAACTTCGTTAAGATCCTGATTAATGCAACCATCGTGAATGATCCGCCTTGCTATGTGCATGTTGTTGAAGAGATTCCAGAGGACCACTCCAACCACCGAGTTGTCTTTGATATAAAGCACCACTCCTTTTCCATACTTATCTTCACAGCTTGCAGTTCCTTCAATGCTTTTTTCTTCGATATACTCTTTCTCAGTCGAGGTGTTCTTAGCAAACAGTGCAAAGGTAGGCAGTGAAGAGTCAACCAATCCAATGGCTTCAAAACCCATATCAAATCCGAGATCAGACCAAAACATAGACTGGTGCCAGTAAGGTTTGTTGCCACCAGTCATATTTTCGCCAGCCAGCCGACCACTGACAACCGCATGATCGTGATGTTCTACTCTGCGTCGGCCAAACTTCTGGTCGTAGAAGCAAGCAACGTCTCCTGCGGCCCAGAGGTTACTGCGCACCTGCAACTCAGTGTTCACCCGATAACCACCGAGCACATCGTCCGTCTCGAGGCCTGATGTAGCAGCTAATTGCACGTCTGGCTCAAGGCCTACCGCCACGATGCAAACATCTGTGTCCAGAGTCTTGTCGTTGTTCAGCGTCAGCCTCAGTTGATTGTGATTCACTTGAGCAGCCTTAATGCTGCTATCTGATATCACATGAATTCCTGCAAGTAAGCAAAACCGATGGTCAGTGATGAGGCACTATTCGCTATGAAACTAAATACCTTCGGCTTTAATTTTTTCTGTAGCGTAGCGACTCAAATATTTTGGAAGCACTTTATCTAGCACGCCTGCCTCGGAAAATAGTTGATTGATCTTAACTGAAGACTTGACTCGCGTTGCTTTCTCTTTGAGCGCAAAAGCCAACTCGCTGCCCAAGAAGCCACCACCAACGATTGTCACTGATTGAGCTTTCGGAAACAGTTCACTTAGTCTTTTGAAATCTTTCAAATTGCGAAATAAAACTACTTTTTGTTGCACTTCTTTGCTTGCTTCTTCAAAAACTTTCAAATTTTTCGGCTTGCCGCCTGTAGCTATGAGACATTTATGGTACGACACAATCTGGCCATTGTCAAGATAGGCCTTGCGATCAGTGGCATCAAGTTTAATAACTCGATGTCCCTTCACCACTGAGATTCCACCATGATCGGCATTAGTCCACTGACTCAAAGGAAGATAAAACTCTTCTGGCTCAAGGAAAATACTTTTTTCTCGATTGTTGTATTGCTTAAATGTAAATTCCTTTGTTGTATCCAATCCACTAAACCAAAGTTCCTTTGATAAAGGTGGTCGCATGTAAGGATAAGCATCTTCAGCAGAAATAATCAACACTCGAGATTTAGGATCATTGGAACGAATTGTACGAGAAGCGGAAAAAGCAGCAGTTCCACCGCCAATAATTAGATATTCTACTAATTCGGGCAAATGATCAATAATAACGCTGCTATTAGGAGTTTCAGTAGAATCACATTTTTTGGCATGTTGCATTTTAGAGTCGTAAGAAGTAAGCTTTGATTTAGGTGGAAAGTTGATGAATCCATGCTGATATGCGATCAATGCCGAGCCACCGACTACCAAACCACCGGCAATCAGTTGAAAATAAATATTAGAACCAGATGTTGATGGTGGTTGAGCTGAGGACAAAAGTCGCCTTTTGATGGCGGACCGACTGGCAGCACGAATGCCACTGGTTCGTGCCATGATCTGCCAGCACTGGCGTATCATGCTGAGTGAGTGAGTCACGCCGAGACTAGAAGATCAAAGAAGGTGAACAAGGTGAAGATACTTGACCGGTGGAGCAGCGGTGGAGGTGAACATGTGCCGCATTGGGGATGGTAACACTTACACGGTGCAGTCACTGCAGTGCATCACACCAGAACCAATACACCTCTATACAGGGAAAAATTTCTTCCCTAGTTTTACCCGCGAGTTCGTCCAGCGGCCACCGTTGTTGGTCACCGATATGTGCAAGTAAGAATGAAATGTCAAAGTGCATTGTTGCCGGTATAAAAGTTCTGTCTTGATGGTAGAAATGTGTGCGCACAGCATTTTCGCAGTAATTGAGCTGTGTTAAGAGTTTTTTTTTGTAATTTTCACTTTATTAAGCCAAAGAATGATATGTGATATTATTCTATCTTGTCAAAACGCTTTGTGGAAGAATATCCACATATCACTCTTTAGCTTAATAAGGTGAAAATGTAAGAAATTTAAGAAACTAACCCTAAACAAAAGACAACTATTGCCTTTTGCACTCATCTCTACCATCAAAACGGCACATTTATACCGGCAACAGTGCACTTTGACATTTTATTCTTACTTGCACATATCGATATATCGGTGACCAACAACGGCGGCCGCCGGACGAACTCGCGGGTAAAACTAGGAAAGAAATTTTTCCCTGTGTAGAGGTGTATTCGTTCTCATGTTGGTGCACTGCACCGTGTAAGTGTTGCCCTCTCCTACACCATGCATCTGTCACATAGCCACGCCATCTGCTGACCGTCACGCAGTTGTAAGGTGTTATGTTAAGTTAACACTGTTAACTTAACAGTTAACCCTAACACGATTTTGAACCCCTAGATTATGGATTATCATTTTGAGAGTTGCACATTTTAGAACTATAAAAGTTTTATGTTGGAAATCACTATTTCCAGTGATACAAATTCAGTCAAAAAGTGGCATTACTCTTTGCTGGTTTTAAATTAAATTAAATAAAATTTAATGCTTTTGTAAACCAGCTTTTTATGTCGCATCAAACACGCCAGGATTTTGTCTCAAAATTGCCATTCTTATTCACCCTATAAGGGTTGTTTTTGTTTAATTTTTTTGAAAACACACGGTAAAAATAATTTGGTATTTGGTTGTTTTCTGTGTGCAATGCTTTATATAGGGATCTGAGCTTAATCCAATCGAAAATCGAATTGGAAGAAAAACAACACTTTAGTAAAAGTAATCTGTTCAATCTAAAAACCGAAACCTATCTCTAGTCTAGTATTATAACTTATCTTGTCCCAAAATACTCTAACCTTGACTGACTGTCAAAGTTCGCTCTTGGTAGCTTCTTGGTACCTAATTCCGGTTTCTGGAATAACAATTCTGAAAGAAAAGGCACTATTGGATTTACTTATGCGAGGGATTTTAATAGTAAATTTTTCTCAAAAACATAATACATGCAAAGGAAACCAGACAACAAAAAATTAATTAAATTAGAAACAGATTTAAGATTAATGGGTTATTTTTAACCAATTTTACTTAATCAAATAATAGGTCGATTTTTAATTATATAACTATAAGTTATTTTTATATCTGATTTTGTATCAAATACTATTTGCGAATTGAAGATTTATTGATGTTTAAGCTAGTTTATGATAATTTTATCGTATAATTTTTTTAATAATAATCTTTTAGCGTGAATTAAATTTGTTAGATTTTCTTGACTTCTTTTAATTAGGGATCTCAGCTTAATCCAACTCCTTAAAAAACTGCACTTATGTCCGAAAGTAACTTCATAATTGGTTTATAGTGTTGTTTTTCTTACAATTCGATTTTCGATTGGATTAAGCTGAGTTCCCTATTTTAATGCTCGTAACATCTTGATTTTAACTTGACCGTGAAAAATATATTTTATTAGATAAAAAAGAATAATGATTCAAAGTACATTTAATTGCCAAAGCATCATGATGATATTTTTTATGTAATGATGATGTAGAGTAAGTTGAGACAGCGCATAGAATGAATCACAGCATGTTCACAAGGTTATCATCAGTGTGCAATGTGATCGATGCATCAGTAATGCCTGGAAAAAGACGAAAAATAGAAGCAAAAGATCAAGAGATATCGGTGGTTTCGCCAAGGTCAGCAGGCTAGTGGCTGCCCTCATCAAGCTCGAAGCCGGTTTAGAGCTATGCAAAAATGCATCTTCATTACCTTCTCAAAACACCCTGATTTGCAGAGTGTAGGTCCATTTGAAGGTCTGACTAACCAACAGATAAGTTGCGCCACTACAAACTCCACTATGAGTTTCGAGAACTTGAAGGTAACTTTTCCATGTTTTGATTATTACATTGGTAGACAAACTATTTTTGTAGTATCTAAGCGGTTTTGGCAACGAGTTTAGCAGTGAAGACCCAAGATGTCCAGGTTCACTACCAGACTTACAGGTAACACTAGCCAAACTTGACATATAACTTAGTCAAATTTTACTTGACTATTAGAACAATCCCCAAGTTTGTCCTTACAAACTATATTCTGAGCAGTTGTCGGGGTCGGCCTTCACTGCGCCGCGTGAAAGCAATCAACGAAGGTAAGTAGAATGCCGTGCAGGACTAGCCTAAATATGCTCTGCTGCCTAGTTGGCTATACCGAATTCGTCCTTCGGTTTTGCACACTCCTTTCGAGTCACTTGAATCAAGCCACTTGAAATCGAGTTTTAACGAGGTGCGCCAAACACCTAACCAGTTGCGATGGAAGCCATTCGCGTTGCCCACCCAAGGCAAAGTAGATTTTGTGGATGGTTTGCACACGGTCTGTGGTGCTGGTGATCCTTCATCACGCCATGGCCTTGCCGCGCACGTCTACCTTGCAAACCACTCAATGAGCAACAAAGCTTTCTACAACTCCGATGGCGATTTTCTGATAGTTCCTCAAAAGGGAACTTTGTATATCAAGACCGAGTTAGGTAAGCTGGTGGTAGCGCCCAACGAAATCTGTGTAATTCCACAAGGAATCAAGTTTGCTGTCGACATCAATGAGCCATCTCGAGGTTACATACTCGAAGTCTTTGACAACCATTTTGTGCTTCCCTCTCTTGGACCTATCGGAGCAAATGGTCTGGCTAATCCAAAGCACTTCTTGAGTCCTGTTGCATGCTTCGAGGATATCGATGAAACATATCTGGTAGTTAACAAGTACAGTGGTAGTTTATATTCGGCCAAACAAAACCATAGTCCTTTTGATGTGGTTGCGTGGTACGGCAACTATGTGCCTTACAAGTATGACCTTGCCAAGTTTATGGTGATCAACACTGTCTCATATGATCACGCGGTAAGTTTGTTTTGTTTTACAAGTGGTCAAGTAAAACGTTTCGGTCTCTATCGTGCAGGACCCATCTATCTTTACTGTGTTAACCTGTCCCTCGACCAAGCCTGGAGTAGCCATAGCTGACTTTGTCATCTTTCCCCCGCGATGGTCAGTGGCAGAAAACACCTTCCGTCCCCCGTATTACCATCGCAACTGCATGAGCGAGTTCATGGGTCTCATCCATGGTTCTTACGAGGCCAAAGAGGAAGGTTTCCAAGTTGGTGGGGCAAGTCTCCACTCAATGATGACTCCACACGGTCCCGACAATGAGTGTTTCACTAAAGCCACAGAAGCAAAACTAGTTCCGCAACGAGTGGCTGATGGAACTATGGTCAGCTGGAATATTTCTCAATTTCGTTAATTACCATCTATTTACTCCCAATAGGCTTTTATGTTTGAAAGCTCGTTGCAGTTGCGCACCACAGAATGGGCTATGAACACAAGTGGTGCTTTGGATCCCAACTACTACAAGTGTTGGACAGGCTTGCGCAAACACTTTGATGGTCACTATTGAATTTTTAATTCTATATTACATACATGATAACAAATATTACACGGTTTTTCAAATACAAAATAAATCTATATTTCAAAACTACTTGGGTGTAGTTTGTTCCTTAAACTCTTCTAGGCGTTTAGCAAAAATGTCGTCATTTGCGGTAAATGGTTTCATTTTCTTCCTCCATTCGTACAGTACTGGCATGTAAAATGAAGGTGAATTGAACACGATGAAGGACGTGAGGGGTAGTGCAATGTACACGCCGATTTTAGTCACTTCGAGAATCCAGTGACCCATAGTGCAAGCTTGTCTGGTTGAATAAAGTGAATCAAAACTTGATCAATTCAATCATGTTGCAAACACAGAGGAATGAAAACAGAAGCAACAGTGAAACTGTGAAAGAATGACGGAGAGAGAAAAGAAAACTAGACTTGAGCGAGTAAGCAAGGAGTGAGTTGTGTATATAGTAGCAATGCCTACCAGAGCACCAAATTGCGAGCCAGTCGAGGTAGAAATAGTAGCACTACCTTTGATACGTATGATAGGTGCCTGGTGGCTTGCAATTTGTCTTGTTTGCCCGTGTGTTTACAAGCAACGCGGATAAACTTGGTGTACTTAGTCGACCGAGCGAAGCATTGCTGCACTTTGACGAATTAACTCTTCCACTAGTATTGAGCACAAGTGTAACATTTAAGATTGTGATACAAACAATCAGACAGAAACAAGTTGGATTCATGAAGAATTCGATGTTTGCTAATTGTGTCTTTTAATTCGATATTTTGTTCTATTTAATTATTTTTTGCCAAACGTACCTTCAATCCTACCACAGAAAAAAATATTCAAAATGCCTAATTTTTTAGACGCGCCCGAAATTCTACCACTACCTAGTTTACAAGCATATTCAAGCATTAGTTTTTTATTTTTATCATGTGCTCTATACTATGCTTTTCAAGTAGCTTCCGATCCAAGTTGGATGATGAATATTATCGATTTGGAAGCTTTGAATGATACCATATACAGCCTTACAGAATTGAATGACACCGAAACTTCATTAAGACATAATTACTTAACTTCGTTTTTCCAGAACAGCTCAACTGCTATATTGGATCAGTTGCTCGAAAATCAGCAACTGAACCGATTACTCAACGTGGCATATATTATGATTCATGAACCATTGTGTGTGTGGACCCTTATCAACATGGGTTACTGTTTACTCATTCTTTTCGGTAAAGTGATTCAAAAGCTTGTTTTTGGCGATCTTCGCGCTTCAGAACAGCAATTGTTGAAGGATAAATTTTGGAACTTTCTCTTCTACAAGTTCATATTTGTCTTCAGTGTAATAAACGTGCAGTTCATGGACGAACTCATTCTATGGTGCGCGTGGTTCTCCATTCTCGGTTTCATGTTCCTGCTCACCTACTTGTGCAAGGAACGCTTCAGCTATCTGACCTTTTCGCCAGCGGTGTCTAAGTGGGATCACTGGCGACTCATGTCTCTATTAGTACTCATCTTCGTCTCTACTATGCCTCTTCTCGTGGTGGCTATTGTGGTTGGCATGCACACTAACTTCAGCATTGGAATATTTCTACTTTCCGAATGTCTATTGTTGATGCTGAGAACTCTTTACTGCATAATCCTTTACGTGGTTCATCTTTGTGACTTAAGGCGCGAGTCAATTTGGGAGAAACGAAACGCTATTCTTTATTACATTGAGTTTATCTTCGACCTTCTTCTCTTATCGATTGATCTTGCACACCATTTGCACATGCTCATCTGGAGCAATATCATTCTCTCGGTTTCAAGTCTAGTGATTATTGTCCAAGTTCGTGGAATTTTTAATGAACTGTATAGTCGTATCAAGAGACATCAAAACTATCTTCACGTAAGCAAAATGACTTATATATATGTTTTTAATAAAATTATATTCTGGGTCTTAGGTTTTAAATCTAATGGAAGAAAACTTTCCAATTGCAACATCAGAAGAGATAAATCAAAATGATGGCGACTGTGCTATATGCTGGGACCACATGGACAGTGGTCGCAAGTTGCCTTGTAATCACTTTTTCCACACCACTTGCCTTCGCTCTTGGCTAGAGCAAGAGACCAGTTGCCCTACTTGTCGTCACTCGCTCCGAACTCCTGAAACCTCTGGTCCTTCTGACCAAGCGGAAGGCCGTGCTGGACTTGAGCACGGTAGAGTCGATGCTCGAGGCCATTTTCGATTCTTCCAGTTTGAAGGTCAACGATATGCTAGATGGCTACCAACTTTCTCTGTTGAAGTGACACGACCCCGCTTTAACGAAGTCAACATTAACGCCAGCTTGACACGCAACGAGATTCACCCTGATTTCGGACAACAGCAGATTGAATACATGGGCCAACAAGTTCTAGAGTGGTTTCCCCAATTTACATTATCTTCTATCTTAGAGGATCTGCGGATTACTCGATCAGTTGAGCACACCATTGAAAACATACTGGAAGGTCGTCTCCGACAGTCCACTACGAGCTTCCAATCTTCAACTAGTGTCCAAAGGTAGTTGACAAGTCTGAATTGGGTCAGTTTTTGACTTATTACTTTTACTTTTAATTAATGATTAGCAGTTCAACAAATGAACCTTCTATTGAAGATCCTAAGAGTTGCGAAGAAGAAGTTGAACGTGAGACGAGTGAAGTGTTCAACGATCCCACTACATCCGGCCAAGAGAATACACCGCTGACTACTACTGAGATTGGTGGACAAATCATACCAAAGTTAGATGAACTCAATTCTACTGACAGTGAAGAAGAACTGGATGACGACATCGCAGACGTTGATTCTAGTCGTTTTCTTCAACTCTCTTCTGATGAACGTTCCTCCATTTTACAGAGGCGCAAAAACCGGATGTTTGGCAAAGCCAAAAAGAAATATTTGAAAAAATCGTTGACAAAGTGAATTTAATGACTTGTGTTTCAAATTTTTGTTTCTCACATTGTGTGATTCTTTTTCTCTCCTCGTTACATCTTTCACATTTCAGCTAGTATGCAAACTAAAGACTAGAGTTATTTTTGTATCATGTAAATATTTGTTTACCAATAAAAACTTGCGCTTCTCACAAGGCAATTTTGGTGTGAATTAAGTGTATAATTCTAAAAATTTCGAAATTTGCTATTTTATTTTAATTTGAATCATTTTTCGCATTTGCTTGAAATTTAATTACTATTGTTTTTAAGCACAATCGGAATAGTTTATGTTATACTTTAAGTTAAGCCAATTTAGCCAATAGAAAATTACAGAATATGAATCGATCTGAGCTTTTCATAGACAACATAACGTATTCGGCTCACATGAACTTGTAAATACAGGCAACACTCAACAATCGGCTTGCTCAAGAAAAGAACCACCATTGTAAATCGCCATAGAACTGCCAAAGGCAGAGAACATTTTTGGTCGTTTCTTGAGTGTTGTCTGTACAATGTGCTGCGGCTTGCTTCAATAAACTTGTTTGTTGAGGGTTTTGTTGTTTGTATTGTATGACTTGAATGTAAAAGACTGTATAATAACAAAATGTTCATCGATAGTACACTAGCCTATCATATATGATTGTCATTTGTGTCAAGCATGCTCAAAAGACGTGATATACGAAAACAACCTAAGTTTTCGTGTTTCAATAGATTTGCATATTTAGATAAATTAAAAGAAGAATTTTTAAAAACTAAAGTTTTAGGTAAATTTGTTTTTATTTTTAAACGAATTGTATAAAATTATATTTAATTGTTTCCTTACATTTAGCTGCTCGTCAAGAGGTAATTGCCAATTTGGCCAACTTTTCTTATAATCCAGAGAATTTTGAACACATGTACTGTTTATCAATGCACCAAGTGTTCATTGACAATATAGATTCACTGGATGATTTTATTGCTACAGCTTGTATCAAGGCTCTCTGTAACTTGGCTCCGCGTAAGTTTTTCATTATTCAAAAAGTGATTTTTTAATGTTTTATTAGATCCACCCGTAGGGGTGTTCTTGAATCAAAATAATATAATTGATAAAATTCTCAACTGCACACGAAGCAAAAGGCATTTGGTGGATTTTGTGATTAGTGCTCTATTATTGTTTACCCAGATGCAAAGTATAGGTAAAAAACATCTCTCATGTGAATATTGTTTTCAAGCTAATAGTTTTGTTTTATAGAAATCGAATTGAGAACAAAGATTGATGGATTTATCCGATACATTTCCAGTGAATTGACAGATCCTCGAGTGCGCAACTATTGTCATATCATAACACAAATAAATAACAATAAATACCAAAATGTTTAATTGGTCTTTTTTTCTTTGATTAAAGTCAACCTTTGGTTAGATTGACTTTGGCTAGACAGTTGAATCTGTTTGTAGAGAAAGTAGAGATAAAATGCGACAAAGTGGGCAAATGAAAAAAGACAGTTAAGAAGAGAGTGGATATGAGGATAGCGACTAGGTGGTTCAATTACCAAGGCAGCAACGCTGAGAGTAGTGCAGCCCAAAAGAGAGACCCCGAACTGTCAAACAAGACATTTTTTACATTAATTTTGATCAATTTAACAGTAATCCAATCAACAACTTACGCCAAATTTGACGAGATGGCTTTGAGAAAAAATTTGTGGATTGATCACAATATAGACTATGCAGAGGGCAAAGTAAGGAATCATCAACTCATCCTTGATCAACAACGGCTGTAAGCTTTCATTTGAGAAGAAACAATTGCATTAATACTAGTTTTTTCAAATAATATAAATAATAAAATAAAATTAGAGATCAGGTAACTATAATTTCAAATTAGAAATTCTAAAGCAACAAGCATATGTCGTCAAGTAAACCAAATGCCAAGTCTACATTCAGTGCCCCTGCGGTTTCATCAGTAAACATATGAGACAAATTACATGTTTGATAGTGACATACCTGAAAGTTGAAATCAAAGAAAACCAGCAAACTTGTAGTGGGTGTTTATCGTATAATAATATCAAAGCTCTGGAAAATTTAGAGATTTAAAGTTTAATTGTGCTGTTAAAAATTAAATATTTTACTCACGAGTTTGCAAAAAGAATTGTCTTCTCATGAACTTGAAAAGAAAACATGAAAAAAGAAAGTGAAACGGTAAAGAGAGCATATTTGAGCATATCCAACGAGTTTTTAATGAAAACCAGGTAGCATGATGGAAGTGAAACTAACAATGTTGAGAAAGCACTATAAAATATGAAACGAGTTATTAATTGTAATTGTAATTTTTTTATGTGAAACTACCTTCCAAAAGCTAGTTGAGATTTGTTAAAAATATTCTTGAATTTTACAATAATAGATAGACAATACCAAAAATTAGCAACTTTATCCTTTAAACATAAGATGAAATTATTTAAATGAAAATACAAAACAAGAACAAACCTCGTAGATGCCTCGATTCAGTGGAAATATGCGCTGTACAACTTGCAAAGTTGACTCAAGGCTAGTAAGATAAGGCCACCAGAGAATTGCGAAGGTCGACAATACAATCATAGCAAGGCAAATGAATTTGAAACAAATTCTAACTAGAGATCTTTGGACAAAGCATCGCTTTAAAAGAAATAAAAAAATTGGCAAAGAATAGTAAAGAGCCATCTGCTTATAGTTGAGAGCCATTGAAAACATGAAAGCTGCCCACAAATCACAATTGTTTTGCAGTGATATCACTGTCCAAATAAATAAACCAAGCGTAATCGTATTATATCTGTTTAAAATAGTTAATTATTTAAATTTTAAGAAATAAACGAATTAGTATTTACTTACTGAAAGTGTCCATAGTCAATCAAAATCAGAGATGGAACAAGAAGACTTCTTAAAAAATGCATCGAGTTAAGCGTTTCTTTTTCTTTACTGGTCCAGTAAAAGTACAATGCCGTCATATAAACGAACAAGTCGGAAATCATAACTAAACATAACAATTACGCTTATTGTCAGTTAGTAAATAAAGGAAAATCATAAATAAATAAAATAAAAATAACAAATTACCTGTTGAGCGCATATACAGTTTGTGATGATAACTCTCGTACCCTCTTGATTTAAATAACTCAACCCAATCCGAATTTATCCATTGTGCCCTAATAACATTTTTATTTTAATTATCATTTGATTTAACTAAAACAAAAAACTTACACTTTTCCCATAATGAAACTATGGTATGCAGTTAATGGGGGATAATCAAGTCCCCAATATAGAATGTCATTGTTGGTGCTGTTTCGATACCATTCTGAAGGGCTAAGATTGATGGTAATCTCCATCCAATGTCGCTGGGCCTCGTAGTCACCGTACATAGGAGGTTTTTGAAAGCCTTTAACAACAATGTGATCATCATTGAATAAACACGAATGATTCAGAATAAGTTTACCAGAATATGGATACAAGGAGACTATCCATCTGACTAAGATGGAAAGAAGAATGGTAATATGAGTAGTATTGTCCATGGAAGGTAAGCGCAAGGGTCTACAACTAAAGCTACCGGACTGGAACACCGTCCATATGATAAACTGATTTGTTGATTGAAGTAATGTTAGTACATGTTAGTGATCTGTATCGATACTAGTTAGTGTCTATTTAGACCCACCGGCACGTGCAGTCTGTGGAGTGGGGCACAGCCGATCGACGAGCTTGTTAGCTCACTCATCGATGTCATCCTTGTTCGGGCTCACCCACTAACTATGTACCATCCGTCCTTTAGGCTTTGTCCCTGATTCTCTTTGAGTATCTTAAACCATCTGTGACATCTACCTTCTACACTGGCTGACTCAATTTCAAACCGGCGCTTCTGATGTTGGGTGCTCTCACTGGCTTATGTAAGTTTTTTTAGGTTTGCTTGTTGCTTATTTTGATTTTTTTGTTATAGATCAAGTGAAAGAATGAACAGTGGTGACGTAAGCTTTGATGAAAAAGCACAAATTCGAATTACTGATGCTAAAATTAGAGCACGTCCCGGTTAGTATATTTTTAAAAAATTATACAAAACAATATGCCATGGTTTTAATGGCACTGTATTTTGTTTTGTTTATTTATTTACAGAACTTGGTCATGAAGGGTGGATTTCACGCAACTATCATAACACTTTTGATCTTAAATTTCGACCAGACAACTGCGAACGGATCAGCGTGCACAAGGTGTCACCCGACGAGTTCATTCAAAAGTATGAGATGCACTACAAACCCGTTGTCATCACAGGCATTTGTGATTATTGGAAGGCTAACGAAAAATGGACTCTTGAGGTTTGTTGCTTGTTTCCTTTGTTTCAAGTGTCTGATCAAACACAAATACTAATAGAAATTGGCTAAGAAATATCGTAATCAGAAGTTTAAATGTGGCGAAGACAATGAGGGTTATAGTGTCAAAATGAAGATGAAATATTTCACTCATTACATGAAAAACAACCAGGATGACAGCCCTCTATATGTATTTGATAGCACTTTTGGCGATGTAAGTAAAATGGTTAAGCCTATGATAATTGTTGCTGATTTCAAACCTGTTACAGCATAACCGGAAGAAAAAATTGCTAGAAGATTATGATGTTCCGATCTATTTTAGAGACGATCTTTTCAAATATGCTGGCGAAGAGAAGCGACCACCTTATCGTTGGTTTGTGATGGGTAGTGCAAGATCAGGTACAGGCATTCACATTGACCCACTTGGTACTAGTGCTTGGAACTCACTGATAGTGGGTAACAAACGATGGTGCCTCTTCCCCACCAACACCCCTAAAGAGTTGATCAAGGTGAAGACCAACGAAGGTGGCCACCAGTCAGATGAAGCTATTACCTGGTTCACTGTGATATATCCTCGCACCCAGTTGCCTGAATGGCCCTCTCAATTCAAACCCATCGAGATCATTCAAACCGCGGGCGAGACTGTCTTTGTGCCTTCCGGCTGGTGGCATGTTGTGCTCAATCTTGACAATACCATTGCGGTGACACAGAATTTTTGCAGTTTAACCAATTTTTCGGTGGTCTGGCCTAAAACAGTGCGAGGCAGACCGCGTTTATCGAGACGTTGGTTAGAAGAGTTGCGTAACCATGTGCCTGAACTGTCTGCTATTGCCGACAGAATTGATCTCAACCAACCCACTGGTATTGCTTCCGATAGCGATAGCTCGAGCTCCAGTTCAAGCTCGGACTCGGAATGTTCGGACCCTGAGTGTTGTGCAAAATCAACAAAAAGAACATTTTGCGATTCATCTGTAACCAGCTCCCAAAACAAGTTTAAGAGAAAAAGGTTTGTGATAAATAAATTTAAAAA
Organism: Rhinocypha anisoptera; assembly: GCA_011762765.2. NCBI lineage: Eukaryota > Metazoa > Arthropoda > Insecta > Odonata > Chlorocyphidae > Rhinocypha > Rhinocypha anisoptera. Next base: position 4,419 of record WURS02128370.1, on the reverse strand, counting down.
AAATTAACGCTTTAATGCAAAATACAGGCGTCGATCAGGTTCGAGTGCCTCAAGCAACGAAAACTCCAATTTGAGACAATGACAACTGATTTATTGAATGTTTACTCTTCTAAACATTTTGGAAAATCGTCCTAGTTTCGACTTGGTGACAATTACCTTCATAATCATGTAATTATCATCATCATCATCTATCACACATTCTACCACAGATGCCTCACGATACAGCCATTGATATTCTTCGCCACCATTAGGAACCCTATAATAATTTATTTATATATTGATTATTAATTAAAAATATTTAATATTTTACCTGATACTAAACGCAAATCGGTCGGTGTTTTCAATCAAACCTTGCTCAATATTGTTCTTGATCTCGTCTAAGCCGATCCGCTCAGTAGCAGACACTTTCACACCAGGACAACTCTGATAATCACTCACTTTGTCTATCTTGTTGAAGACTAGAACCATTGATGAAATAAGTTTTTCTGGTACGTTGATCTCCCTCAATGTTTGGTTAACCGTTGCAATTTGATTATCTTTATCCGGATGGCTACTGTCGATGACGTGCACGATGAGATTCGCAGTGCAAATTTCATTCAGGGTCGATTTGAAGCACTGTACCAGAGTGGTGGGAATGTCCGAGATAAAGCCAATTGTATCAATTAGAAGAGCTTTCATGCTCGATGGTAACCTAGTCATGTGGACGCTGATGTCTAAAGTTGCAAATAAACGATCTTCTGGCACGAGGCGAGCATCTTGGGTGAGAGCCTTGATAAGTGAAGTTTTGCCCGAGTTGGTGTAGCCTACCATCGCTACACTAGGTAACTCCAAGTTATTACGGTTGCTCTTTTTGATTTCATATGTCTTATCAATCTTGGCCAACTCTTTCTTAAGCTTTATTTCAGTCTCTTGTATCAACTGTTTTTTAATTTGATAATAAGTGTCAAAGTTTCCACCAAAACTATGGGATAAAGTGAAGTGTGAAAAATCACATTCTTTTAAATGATGCAGATTATTCTTGACATAGTTCAATTCCGCCAACGCCAATTGCAACTTGGCCTCCTTAGTTGAGGCCTTTTCACGAAATATTTTTAACACTATAGAAAAGCGGTCATATATCTAAATAAAAATAAAAATAAAAATAATCATAGCATTGTTTATAAATATAGTTTCTTACTTGAACACCAAAGTACTCCTGAAAAAAATGATGCTGCACAGGCCTTAGCATGTCCACCGCAAAGACAACTGCGTTTGCTTGAACATGTTTAATAAAATCTTTAAAATGCTTTAGATTGCTTTTACCGAGAATCTGAACCGATTTGATGTTAGCGGTGGAAATCATTTGTCTACCCACAACTCGCCAGCCAGGAATGCTGTGCACTAGCGTGATCGTTTCGTCAAGCAACAACTCCGCTCGTTCCTTACTTTTCTTATCTGGTCCCCTCTTGGGTCGGGGCATCAACACCACCACATCGCCCAACTTTTCATTGCCAGTTCTATACTGAAAGACATCGCGCAACAAATTTTGTTCTTCAATCAATTTGTCTTCAAATTGACACAATTTACCATAACTTAAAGATATCAATCTGCATTGAGTGCTAAATATGAAGTTCGAAATAGGACGAACTCTCCAAATGCAAGGTGTTAAAAGACAACCAAATCGAATAAAATAGTGATTCATGATGCTATCTGGTTCTTCTAACCGCTTTAGCAGTATAGGAAAAAATGTAAATAATGTAACTATCGATAGTGGCTCTAACAATCGAGTTGGCACATACGATATGTGCACCAATCGACGATTGATGATTTGAAAAACTAGTTTGGTGTGCTTGGTGCCTGTGTTGATCTTTGGCTAAGCATGTGATGCCTCACGCCACTGCTATCATTAGATTGACGCGAGTCAGTCACCACAACGATAAGTGATCGACGTCGTCGCAAAGAAGGATAAGGTGCTGTGTACCATGTGAAAATGTGATACATATTTGCAATGCTTATCGCGGCAGTGCTCTACTCTCGGTCTGTCGAGCCCCGATGCCTCACCGTGTGCTTCTTTTGAGATGACACCCAATACCACCGATTTTCAGATTGTTTCCACTGAAGATGTTCAACAACTACTCAATCGAATTAGGCCAAATTTTGAAGAACTCGGTTTTGAAATTTATCCATTTAAGGTAAAAAATTACTCAATACATTAGAATTCAAATCCTTCAATTAAAATTTTTCAAGGTAAAATGGTATAATGACTTGGTGGCAAGTGAATATTGGCTTGGGTACCACGATGACACAGTAGCCTTGGTGGTTATTAGTGCACCCGCTATGTTCGAAAAGGCTTTTTTGCCTCATCTTGCTCGAGTCTTTGGCTTTTCTGCATTGGATTTTAGTACGATTGCTGGAGATCCTATCGATCGGTGTATGCAGTACTACTTTGACATCTTTAAAAAAGTTAGTTTTGTTGATATTTATCATTGATATTGGTTTTAATCATTTTAATTTTTTTAGCAAATATCTCTTCAGATTGGATCCACAGTGGAGAAAATTCATGATTTTGAATTGCAAATGCCATACCGTCGACCAAAGATTTTATTGCAAACCGCCGCACATATTTCCGGTGCTGCTTACTATTACAAGCCGTCGAATAGTATGCATCGACTAGGTGTGTGCATTCACCCCGAATATGGTGGTTGGTTCGGAATCCGTGGTGCTTTTGTGCTTAAACAAACCTTGGCACCAGATTTGAAGTATCAACTTCCTCATAACGTGATTCCTGATGAAGAGGGCCAGCGGCATCTGCTTGAACTGTTTAATGAACATTGGCAAGACTGGTCTTACCGCGACGTGATTCCCACTAAAGCCCGTTACAGTGAATTACAAAAGGAGTATTTCACTCTGAAGCCTCGAGACCGTATTGACTTTATTAAAAGGAAAATACTGCCAATCCTGTGGCGATACCAACGCATAGATTCACCAACTAGTGGAATTTCTTAGCTGCTATTAATCCGGCGGCGACATCTCCAGGAATCACTTCCTTGTGAGAAAGGCAATAAAGTGCAAATTGAAATTAATTTCCTTGTTCTCAGTAAGCTAGATTGATTTTTATTAAATTTTTTTAAAGTCAGACAAGGAAACTACGACGGGTTTTGGTTCGTTTTCTGCTCATTTTATTTGTGGATTTGCTAACTTCCTCTTTAGATATTCTCATAACTCAAACAACACAAACTAGAAAGTTGTATTCCGCTGACGGAAAAAGTTTGTAAATCGTAGTAAAAAATAAAGCTTTATTTTTGCACATACATTAAATAATCGTTGTGCTGGGTTGACTGGTTTTCCCTCGATTGGCAGCAGACGAAAGTTAGAAAAAAGAGATGGCACCGAGGGAAGAGCAATAGAAGGGGTATGAAAGGATTGACTCGGAGTCAGGTAGAATGTTATCAATGGAATTGGGGTGAAAAGGCTGGTCAATTGGGGTAATTGCTTTGCATTTGACCACTAGCGATGATCGATTGCAAGTCAATTGCCGTGACAGTTACTCATGCGCCAGTGTTTGACTCAATAGGAGAGGCAAAAGCTGTCAAAAGGTCAACATCAAATATAAATAAAATAGAGTACATATGACAAAAAACAAAAACAAAAAATATATAAGAGAAAATGATCACTGAGGTGGGTGCCACTCCAAGATATGGTGAAAGAAAATAAATAAAAATAAGGCAATTCTGGCGAAATGCGGCAAGCGAGGTATAGCTTTAACTGGCCTCGTAGACCAGTAGTTTGACCTTGCCAGAAACGGTCTTGAGAATGTCGACTACTTGGTCGTGGGTGAGACCGCCCAGATCAATACCGTTGACGGTGAGCAGAATGTCACCTTCGCGTAGACGACCATCTTCTGCCGCAGCACCTTTCTCAAAGATCTTACGAACACAGATTGGCAGGTTTCCGTGCGCTGAACCAAAACCACCGACGATGCTGAATCCTAGCCCGTCAGAGCTTTTTTCAATTTCAATCTCTTTGGTTCTGAAAAATGAAAAATGGATTTTATTTACCAACATTTTTGCACTAAGTTTTGAAAAAAGGAAATAATGATCTAATCTATACTAGAGGGGGATAGAGCAGCAGAAATACCTCTACCGCTTCCTTCAGTCGAAATGAAGTCAAGATGTGTCAAGCAGTATCAGAGAGTTAGAAATAGTGTCGAGTCGATTTTTCAGCCACTTACTCGTCAGCAGATAGTTCTTCACCACGAACATTAGTCGAGTTCATTGGTGTACCATATTTGAAACGACCAATTTTCAGATCGATCACGCCTTTAGCAGTCTGTTGAAAATGTTAACAACAATATCACTTCACTACATACAGTGAGTACCTAACTGCTTTACACAGTGTGGGAGAAAGGCTTGTAAACCAATGCGAGTCTAGAAAAGCACT